>VXBR01003295.1:62528-130068 GCA_013400215.1 Cisticola juncidis | reverse complement strand
CGGGCGGCAGCGCGGCCCCGGCGCCAGCTGCGCGCTGTCGCTGCGAGCCCCGGCTCCCGGCCCGGCCTGAAGCAAGGGCTCGACAGGGCTGGCAATTGTGTTTGTGTTGAGAAGGCGACGAACGCGACTTCAGGGTGAAGACGGTGTCAGCGTGCCACGGGCGTGGCTGCCAGGTGGAAGGGAAGTGGTCCTGGACGCGTGCAAGGATGGCACCTTCCGCGGCCAGGTGTGGCAGTGCACGCAGCTGAGTGGTGTGAGTGTAGAAGGGAGCTACAGCAAAACGGAGATCGTCTGCCAGGGCTTGTCTTAAAATAATAAAAATTTCTCTCCTGAAAAGTAGTTTAGGAAAGAAAACATTTAAAAAGAGCATAATGCCATCACTTTATTTGGGTATCATTTGCATTGACAAAGTACCAGAGGCAGACCCACATGTGCAAATGTGACCGCAGCAATGACACATAAATCTTTAAGGCCCTTGCAGCTCCCCTGTCATCTGTGTGTCCCCCACCTTAAAAACTGCTGAGCGTCTGGCTTCTTTGTAAAACAAAGGTGGGAAAAGAGCTCAACAGATCAGTGTTGGAAGAGTTTCACAATCATTCAGTAAGTCACAAAGCCCCCTCTGAAATTAACTGGGAATGAAAGAGAATTGTATCTCACCCAAGCTTTCTGCTGTGTTTGGTATACAGGATAAGCAGTGCCAACATATGGAAGTTAGACTATAATGGCTGGGAACAGTGCAGTTCCTGGCATCTCTGGCTGCTCAGGTCAGTGCTACCCTTCCCCTGCTATTGAACCAGGTGCTCCCAGACTGGGAGCTGCTTGTCTTAGGAAGCTGGTGTTCCTCAAAGACTGACCTGTGAGCAGCGAGTGATCTGTCTTTTACTGCGCTGTTGATCCAGGCTTGCTCTGCCCAGAACAAACAGGATGATTCCAGGGGTCTGAAGACATGTACCAGGGGTGAGATGGACCATGAGATATGACCATATCAATTTCCAATTGACCTAAGAGAATTAAAATCTGACATGTTGGTAAGTATATGGCAGAAGTATCGCTGAGATTTTAAACTAAGGGCACACAGATTCATCTTCCTTATTCCTACACCAGAACTATCTCTTGCCTTTTCCTCATTCAAAATCACAGGAACAGATTTTTTTTTCAACAGTATCAAGCAATACCATAGTCTTTGCATTAATATATGTGCAAAGGATATTAAGTTCCATTTCTTACCACTGGTCAGGGAATTCATACCCACATCTCCCAGGAGATGCATGTGCTGCCAAACTAAAGATAGTTAGTCAGGCCTTTCATTCTTACCTCCTGTGCTGAAGCTATGGAAAAGCATTATTAATAACTTGTTGTGTTAGAAATTGCAACGACAGATCTGATCCTGGCCCTGTAGTTTTGTGGTTGAAGCACTGTGATAAAAGGGGCAGGTTCCATGTCCAGAGATGTTTATGGGGTTTGCTTAAGACAACATTCTATAGCATAGTAACATCTGAAAGTATGACAAACTGGTTTGCACTAACCGAGTGACACTGGGAGCTGAACATGTAAAATACAACATGGATAAACCAGAGAAAATAATTTTTTGCTCACTCATTATATGTACAAATAAACTTGGATAACAAGAAATCTATAGATTTATTACGTATTCTAGGTTCCCGGCTGCCTAGACTTTCTCTATAGTAGATAACATTTTTTATTTCTTCACATGATAGGTAGTTTACTTTCATGAAGACTGATGTCAAGCACAGTATACTGTCAATAAGACCAGATTTAGGCAAAAGCAGCTGAAGTAATTTTTGATCAGAAAGCTTGTGAGGGTGTAGGGGGCTGGAAAAACAGGAGCTAGGTAAAAGTGGAGTTTCCACATTATCCGCAGCTGGCCTTGGATCTGTGGAAGCACAAGGCTGTGTGTCACTTGTGTGTAGGATAAATACTTTGAATTTTCTTCATGACTCCAATACAAATAAATAGCATAATAAATGGTCAGTAGTCTTTTGGCTTGTCTCTTGATGAAATGAAAAAAGTCTGTATTTTAGTAATAACTATTTTTCTCTGTTTCTTTGGAGGATTTCAAGGGCTATGAAACTATTTACTAGATTTAGTACTGCTAGTCTGTGGTAGTACTTTAATTGTCCAGAGAAATTAACTGAAAAGTACCCAAGATTGGTATCTTATGAAGCATGAATCTTAGCTCAGCAATAATACAGAAAATAATTGTATTTTTTTATACAACTGTTAGGAAACATCTACTTTTATAACTATGTATAATTTCATCCATGCCCATGTTCTTCACTTTTTGGTTTATGCTGTATAACCACTCTTCCAGATTCCATCCAATCTCCTTCAAAAGCCTGGAGAAGCAAGTCTGGTTTGAGGACATTCACTAAAGATACCTGAATTCTGACCATTTGTTCTGACATATTATCCAGGGTTGCCTACACCTCCCTTTTTCTCTGTGCATGCAGTTGCTGCTTCACTCCTTTCCAAACAGTGTGTTGAAAGTTCAGTCCTTCCTGAGCATGATGCTCTGCAACCAAGTGCAGAAGACTCAGAAGGATGTCTGAGTCTGGTTTTGCTGTTTCCAAGAGTGTATAATGCAGTGTTAACAGGGTGTCAAATGGGATTCCAACAGTTCATGATACAGCTCAGTTCATGATAATTCATCTGAAAGAGGTTCCTTCGCTGTTAAGTGTCTGAAGCAAGTGCTGTTTGTGATTTCTGCCAGACTTGCTTGTCAGTGAGTGCCTACTGTAAGCACCGGCTGAAATCTGAGCATTTACAAGGTAAAGTTAGCTGTATTGGTAAAGTCTGTCAGCCAAACTCCCATGGCTTGATTTAGCAGGCAGTAGTTGCCTATAGTCAGCAAAAGCAATGTTAATTTGTATATTCCTGGGTCAATATAATGGAGTACACAAGTAAGGTCCATGCTAGAAAAAAGAAGTTTCTTTGTCTAGCAGTTTGTATTGAAAGAAAATAAAGTGACATTTTGTTGTTGGGCTTTTTGCTAATACAGTAGTGGAAAATGCACTCTTAATTGATACTGCTTTACCTGCAGAGCTTTTATATGAGGCCTGAAAAAAGCTAGTTTAGTCTGAGTAGTTTAAAATTCCTATGGTTTGAGGTTAAAGTGAGCATGGATATGTTTCTCTTGAGTGAAAAAAGTACTCATAATAATTAAAAAAAGAGTTTTTATTTTTAAAAACTGCATGAAAAATGCAGAAGACAGATTAAATCAAGATGTTGTGTATATTCTGCATTCATAACTGCAGTTTAAACCTACTATCTTATTTTCTTGGCCTCTTGTTTAACACAGTTATAAACAGAGAAAGTGCACAGCCCGAAAGGGATCTCAGGAGCTCCCCTGTTCAACCTCCAGCTCAATGCAGGATCAGTGAAGGGGGCAAATCTTGCTGGGCTTTACCCTGTTGGGTTTCAAAAACTTTCCTGTTTGGAGGCTGCACAGCATCTTGGGGCAACCTGCTCCCCTGCTTCACTGCCCTGTGGGGCAAGAAGTTTCCTTTCTTCTCCCCTCTGAACTTCTCAGTTCTCATTATATCCATAGTCTCTCCTTTGTCCACTGTGCACTGCTGTGGAGAGCCTGGCTCTGAATTCTAAATGTCATGCTTGTAGCAAGGGGAGGCTGCTCTGAGGTGCTGCCAAAGCCTTCCCTTTTCATTGCTGAAGGAGTCTCGTCCCTTAACATCCTTTTGAGGGGCTGATGCTCCAACTCCTGATCTGGGCATCCTGGTAGCACTTCAATGGGTCACTCCTGTTTGGCAACACGACAACCTCATGGGCTTCTTTCCATGCAGGGCAGGATTTTGCATTTGTCCTGGCAGAATTTCTCACAGTTCCCATCAGTCTGCTTGTCCAGCCTGTCTAGATCTTCCTGTAAGACAGCCCCACCCTTGAGCATATTGACCAATCCCTCCAGTCTGGTGTTATCTGCACAGTTGTCAAGAGTGCACAGTACCTCCTCCAGGTCATTGATGCAAATGTTAAACAGGACAGGTTTTAGTTGCTGCCCCCCAAGCACAGGGACTATGAATCCATAATTTTAGTAATACCACAAGCATTTTCCTAATTAATCCCCACTGATCTTACCCAGATGGTAATTAAAAATGGGGGATGTAAAAAGAACATGTTGGTCTTTTGGAAATAAGCTAGAGAATTATTCAAATGCATGTGTGTTTCCTTCTCTATGCCATGGTTTTAGAAAACTTAAGAGGAAAGAAAGCCCACTGGCAGTGTGTGAAACTTAGGTGATAACCTTTACAGAGAGTAAATCAGTCTTTTAGGCATTTACAATGCTTTCCATCAAAAATATTTGGTTTTAGGATGATAGCAAGTTAAAATTCTGTGCATGGGGAAGTTAATTCTTCTTTCCTCCCTTTGCCTTCTAATGTTCTTTATTCATGTAAGGAATAAGGAATAGCTGGAAGAAGAGAAGCTGTCTTTTAATCTAAATTTCCATCATAAGTAGAATTGCAGAAAAAAGTACTATGACACACGATTGCTTGCCACAAAAAGAAACCACACTAATAAAATGCATATTCCAACCATGATCAGACTTGTACTAAGAGCTGGGAATGCACAGTGCTTGCTGTATGTAAAAGTATAAACAATGTTTAATAGCAGCTCTGTTCTCCGTCTCTGAATATGTGGAAAAATTTCGTTTGTGGGTTGTCTGGGTTATTTCCTTTAAAGCTACAGAGCAAAGCTTCCCCAAATACTTTATATGAAAGCAGAATAATTACCTAACCAATAAATATCTGTGGAAACAGAGAATTTTCTCTAAGGAACTAATCTCCAAGGAATCAATGTGAACATGCATGCAGGATAAAAAGGCACAGGCAAAGCAAGAAAGGAAAAAATGAAGAAATTCTCTGTCATAGCCTGAGGTCTGTTGCTCTCTCTTTCTGTTGTTTCTAAATCATCCATCATGTCATTATCTACAGCTAATATAAAATAAAGATCTATCTGGCCATGTAGTGAATACACTGATTTTCTGGCTCTCTGGGAACAGTGTACATTGTGGTATTTTGCTTACTATTTTTCTGAAGAAGGGAGATGGAGGAGTGTAGAAACAAAGGTTTTGGTTCAACTGATATATTTACTGCTCTTTTTTAAATGCAAGAAATATCACAGCTTGTGTCCTGGCCTGTTTCCAGCACTACACAGGTTGTCCTGCATCCTAGATGTTACATTAGGCAGAAGAACTTCTTCAAATTAAGAGTTAAAAAAAAAAATCAATTTTATAGTATGTGGATATGGATATGGATATGGATATAGGTGTGGATGTGGATGTGGATGTGGATATGTGTGTATGTTATATGTGTGTGTGTGTGTGTGTGTATTATTTTGTGAAGGTGCTATTGTTGCTCTCTGGATCTTAACTGAAACCCAGTCTTAGTCTGTCAAGTGTTTATTAAGGACTGTGACTAGGCACATATTGCAAAGCTGGAATCCAGAGCCTGAGACTACTTCCTGCACTTTTTTGTCCACATTGTCCTCTGTTTCCTTCTGCCAAGTTTAGGGGTCTGGTAAAGCTTTTGCCTAAAGTGCTTTTATCTAAGTGTCTTAAAGGTTTAGGCACTTCAAACAAGGCTTTCTTTGTTGCTTTCTTGTGTTTGAATTCCTAAATTCTAACATGTTAGAGACCTAACCAGTTCACCTTTCCAAGTATTTTACATTTTATTGCTCAGAGCATATATTCATTGTCTACCCATGTTTCATAAGCATTTTTCTGCAACCTTTGCTACATGTTCCTGCTTTCCACCTCAAGTTCTTTTGTCTCTGAGATTAGGGTGGAAAGGAGAACATACAGGTTGGAACAGACACCATTCTTGATTATTTGTGTACTTAAATACACTTTACACTAAAACAGTAGTGCTGCCACGCAAAGGACAACAGACAACAACTTGGTCAAGGTCACAGTGTATAAACGATGATTCTTAAATTTCTTGGGCTAGTCAAAGAATGTGAACAAAGTGAGACAGTAACTTTGTTGTTTTCATAAGTCTGCTAGTTCCAGGAACAGCAGCATCCTTTAATTTATGATTCAGCTTAAGGTGTCTAGCTGACAGATCTTAAGCGTTTATGACAATAAGGGATTTCAGATGGACAGACTGATCAAATATGTACTGTTGCCATCTCTACGGCATGGGTATGCTATAACAGGTATGCTTCTGTTCAGGAGAACATTAACCATTATCTGGAGAGCTTGGGCTTTTACAGCAACTCACCATTTTGAGAAAATTGTAATATCAGCAGAGGAAAATCCTGACTTGCATTATTTTGTCGTTCAGGTACTCAAAGGGCAGTTTCACAGAAGAATATTTTTATGTAGGTGGAAGTTCCTAAGATGATGGAAGGTAGCACTTTGACTCTTCAGACTGTGTTTGTTCACATGCTTCCCAGTTCTACTCTCTATCATCCATCTAATCAGGTGTAAAAATCAGACCACAAGTCTGTAATTCCCTGTTTTTCCTATTATAGAGCCTTTTCTGCAGATGTGATTACACTGATAATTCTCCTGTCAGTAACCTTAAGGGAGCCACAGCCACCTTACAGTCAAAATACAGATCTCTGGGCCCTTTTGCTCCAACATGACAAGTTCTTCTCCTCCATGAGGTCCTCCCATGGACTTTCCATTCCATTCACAGAAAATGTTTTGGCTGTCCATCCGCACAATCTATGGTCCTCTAGCCCTCAAACACTGCCTGGGTGAAATTGCTGTGTATGATTATTTTAAACTCTTCATCCTGCATGCTTGTACTTTGATGATTCTTAGTGGGGACTCAAGTCAGCTGACACAGAAATGGCTTCAAGAGTTAGGCAGTTTGAGGAGTCTCCAGCCTTTCTGGTTAATGGAGTTGCATAACGATATTTTACCTTGGCTGAAAGCCATACAATGCATACCATATATCTGGGGGAGGCCAAAGAGCAGGAGTGCTGTGAACAACAGGGTTCTTACAGAACTCCTGAGCTCCATCATGGGACCTGGGGCAAGCTAAGTGTAAAGCTGGGTTCCAGGAAAATAGGTGACTTCACTCTAAAGAGGATCTGATGACTACTTCTCTTTGTCAGTGGAGACTCAAACAGAACTGTAGCTTCTACACCAGAGGAGCCCACCTACTCATCATGGGTTTGACATCCCTGTCATATCATTATTTTGACATGGTTACCAAACTTGAATTACTGAGACATCAAATACAGCTGAAAGCTATGAGTTAGCTACTCATGGTGTAGTTCATTCATGTATCCCAAAGCAGGATATACTTTCCTAATTCTTGACTAGCTTTCCAAATATCTCAGTGAAAAAGACCCCCTTACCTGTGAAAACTACCTGTGTCAGATATTCACAAGTTTATTATTAGAATGCTTTCCATAATGCCTCTAATTTTTTTGCTATTTTAATTCAAGAATTATTTTATCTACATTGAAATGGTGATCGGATTATTCTCTTCTGTGTTTGAAAATAATTGCAGTGTACTCTAGAGTTTTTCCTTTGTGCTAGGCTAAAGGGTCTCTATTTTTAAAATCTTTCATCATGGATCACATTCTCCTTGTTTCTAATCATGTGCACTGTTTTGGGCCTTTTCCAGTTGCCCCATGTCTCTTCCGAAGTATAATGCCCCAAAGGGACCAAGTTCTCTACATGACGTTCTAATAGTGCTCAGAAGAGAAAGGATTGAAGGCAATACTGCTATTTATAAATCAGAGCATTAAATTTGATTATTTCCACCTAAGTGAAGTACATCATGCAGAATTTAATCCATTTTTCATTCCACCACTGAAGTTTCTCAAGATAATTCTGAATTTGAATTGTGTCTTTCAATACATTCATGTCTGCACTTCTTTTCAGCTTTGTCTCATCTGCAATCTTATTAAGGCTATTATCCAGATTGTTAAGAAAATGTTGAATAAAGTCAGAACAAAGAAAGGTCCTGTAATTTTGTGATATGACAAATCAAATCAATTGATTTGTCTTGTATCAAATTAAAGAAAATTAGTTTAAAATATATTCATTAGCAAATTCATTTTTATGCTATTACTTTTCATTTTAATAATTTGCTTAATTCTAGATATGCTTTAGATGTACTTGTGGGGTTTTTTTTCTGTGAGTTGAATTTAGATTGATTAGTTTAATATTTCCAGCTTCCTCTTTGTCTGCTTTTCCCCTATAATAATTATTATATAAGATAGCTGGGGTTTTTTGTCCTTTCCCAGACTTATATCTTTTAGCCATTTTTGACAGATTTTTAAGTAATTGCTCATCTGAAGAATTCACCTCATTCTTAAAATATCCCAGGCTGAAGTCTGTCTGGTCTGGCTGACTTGAGAACATTCCATAATGCTCTCCTGACCTATTTCTTCCTGTTTTACACTGAGTACTTAACATTTTTTCATGAATGTTAATTATGCTAATGAGGTGTCTGCAGCTTTTTTTGTCACATGCAAAAAAAGGTTTTAAATATTCCAGTCTTCTTGGGACCATCAGTTATGTCATTTCCTTGCCTCCAGTCTCATAAACAGGCAGTAATAGCAGTCATAATTTTCTTTTCTCCTTGTTATTTTTAATGTTTGTTTCCTTTTGAAGTGTTTTCTAGCTCTGTGTTTTGTTTATGCCTTAGTCTTTTTATTGGATCATACACGTGCTGTTATTTTATATGTTTTAGAATTTGGTCTGATTTCCACTTCTCAGATGGAACTTTGTGAGTTTGAGATCAAGTAAAAGTTCCTGGCTTACCAAAAGTGATTTAGCTTTCAATGCTTTTCCCAAGGGAAAAGCATTGAAAAGCATATTCTGATAAGAATATTTTCTTATCAGAAAAATCTGATAAAATTATTTTCTGCTACAACTTAATTACTTTTTCCTTTGAGTTTTTATTGACTTGAGCTGGTGAAAGTTGCCCACTTCAAATCCATGATTCTCTTGTTCTCTGTTTTCTTCCCTGAGAATATATACTCTGTAATTTCATCCACTTTTCATCATTCTTTTCTCAAACAGGTACTTTTCAGCAGTACTTTTCACTGGTACAGAAACACATCCAGAAGAGCCTCTTCTTTCAGTTTTTAACACAGGAATAGAAGTGGTGACCAATGCTTTTCAGTATATAGCTTATTAATTGATCTGTGTCCTGATGCTTTCTTTCCTACCCATTCTTTGAACAGTTAAATTCACTTGTGACTCTCTGCTTCTGTGCACTGGGTATTAAATGATTTGTCATTTATTCATAATACAGGCTTCCACTACATATTCTCTGTTCATGCCGTTTGTTTACCGACAGCAGCAGCTGACTCCTCCTCTTCTTTCACCATCCCCAGGCTTTTGACGGGTCCAACTTTCTCCTTTGTCTGGAGCTCAGCACCAGTGCAGGGCTATATCATTTAATGTTATATTCCCCTACTATGTAGTTATCTTACTCATAACTCTATTTACCAATGAGGTCTTTTTTGTGGTCATGTTTTAGGTATCCTTACTCCTCTTGCTGATTTCTTGTATGTCCTCATTATTTCAGTTTGGCTTGTCTTATTAAATGTGTGCATTTAAATGCACACAATTTTTAAATAAAATTTATTCAAAATGGATTTATATATCTAAAATGTTCACATACAAGCAGTCATACAAAGTGAACACATAGTATATAAAATTAAATCTAAGCATGTAGCTTTTCCCCCTCTTCTTTTTCTTTGAAGACTTTTTACAGGATTCTCACATTACTGACTATCAGAAAGACCAAACAGGCGAACAGGGAAAAGGGGTCTTATATCAAAACTCTAAGTAACATTGTACTTTTATTTTTTCATTTACTCGAGTCTAGTGGAGTTTAGATAGTAGCCTTAAAGTCATTTGCAGTTGCAGTATTTCAATGGCTTCAAACAGTGGCAGTAACATTCACCTAATGTTGTTTTGTTATTTTATTTTTAATCACAATTGTAGCCCTGAAGTGGAGCACCGACAGATGTGTCCTTTCCAGCTGCCTTTGACGGCACTTGATAACATTCCCTCCATCCTGAGCTTGTAAACAGATACTTGGATATCCAGCCAGCCCAAATCTCTGACACAGGCCACAACTAGAAATAGCCTTTGCAGAAATAATCCCATAAAATAGTTGACACAGCCAAGAGGAGGTCCCTGTTGAGTGTTGTGCTACTTCTGTTTAACAGGAACACTAAAAACTTTGACCCCAGAAGTTGTGCTCTAGTAAGAAATGTCACAAAATTTCTGTTTCTCCGTTTCATAAAATCAGTCTTCCCCTTTTATAATTTTGAATTAGTTGTTTTCAGCTATAACTCCTAGAGCAGACATTGGCCTGACATGATGAAGAGGTGAGCAGCCAGGGCTGTGGAATCAGGGTTGAAGGTCTGTTTGCCTCTGGCTTCGTTCTCAGATCAATCCATGCCTGGTCAAAGCCTCTCCACAAGAGAGGCAAGGGAATATTCCTGTTGCATCCTAGAAATTTAATTTCTGAAACAAGTCATTAACTTACGCAGGGACAGGGAAATGTGAGGGAAGTCTGTAATTCTGGACACACAGCTCATAAGAAAGTATAGCTTCTGTTACTTGTGCAGCACAGACACTGTTTATGTCACCCTGCAGAAGAAGTGGCAGCTCCTAGCAGCCTCCAGGACTGGAACAATCAAGCCTCATCCATTTATCTGCAGTGGAGAAATAGCTGGGAAGGATGGGCTGGATCAGGCAGGCAAGGATTACAACAGTAAGATTACTGTCTTTGGTATGTTCTTATTTCAGTGGTTTCAACAAAATATTGTCATGTCTGTATATCTGCTCATATGTTGGGACAGCCTCATTTATTTTCTTTTCTTCACACCTGATGATTTTAATGAAGTTTAGAGACAGAAAAACCAGAACAGCTTGGGGAGTTTTGAGTAACTGCTGGAAATGGAAAGAGAGGCATGTCCAACCCATTGTATCACATAAAGGGCCTAGATAAATCCTGGCAGCTAGGAATCATGAGATATAGCTGCACACCATTGACTCCAAACTTCTTGCTCATATGGGCAGAGAGGGAAGGTGGATGTTTTTTAACATATTCCCTGCAGTTTATATACAGAGGTCCACAGTTTCCAGCTCTTGTATCATCTAAACATCTGAGACTCTCTCAGAGCCCATTTTAAGCAATGCATTTTGAGATAGGAGCATCAAAACTTGCCTTTTCTTGTGCTTATCAGTATTCATTGCATTTCATGCTTGAATACATTAATTGCCAGAAAAAAATCCTTCTCTTCATGAGTCAAAATTGACCTTCACCTCAAATTACTCACTTCCTTCCCAATTCTTTCCCTAGGTATATTGATAGCTATATTATTGCCTCTTTACTTTGACTTTAGCAAGCTGCTTTAGTTGCCTCTCAGGTCAGAGACTGACACAGTTAATAGTCAATTCTAATCTATATTCTAATAGAATATATATATATATTCTAATATATATATATATATATTTTACTCCTTTTGTGTTTGGTTTGTTTTGATTTGGACCAAAACCTGAACATTGAAATTTCCTGTGAACTGAACTTCTAAGAATGTAATTCAAATGCTGCCCACTTGAAGATTAGTTGACATCTCAGTCCTGCCACTCAAAGTCCTAAGCCTGTATCTTTTGTTTGGGCAGTGAAATACAGGTGCTTGGCAGCCATATATTAGATCTGGCTGCTCTGGAGTCACAAAGTCTGAAATCCGTATCAGTCCTGGCATGGTCCTCTTGCTGAACCTAGGGTGAGCAAAGTGCTTGATTTCTGGGAAGCTTCCAGCAATCCAGCCCCACCTTGGGTTCTTCTGAGGTTTCTCAGAGATTTCAAGGTCCAGATCACATGTTTTAGTGGGTAAAAAACACACTGTTCTGTGAATTGTCTTTTTTGTGTCATTAATACTTCCTTATCTCTGTACAAAGTCCCTTGTCTGATCCATCTTTCTGCCCGCAATCCCTTCTTCAGAGCAAGCCCCTGTCACTACAGTGCTGGTGGAGCTGGTGATTTCTGTCAGAAGAGAGGCCACTGCTGCAGGGGAAGATGAGAAGCCTTGCCACCCCTTGCCTTGCCATGAGGAACAGGACAGGCAGTGCCAGGAGGAGTGCATATACCTCTGTACCTTGATTCTCTTACCATTCCTGACAATATGCATCCAGTCACCCCTTGTACTCCTCTTGTACCAAATCCCATCTTCTCTTTTCAGTGAAAGTAATTTCAATGTAACAAAAAAATAAAATAGGACCTAGCAATGAGATTTCTCACTGTATCATCCCCATCACGTGACACACTCTTTGGCATAGTTTTGACCTGAGTCAGCAAGACCTGAATACTGCCAGGGGGATAGCACTGGCTGGGAATTGTTTCCAGTAGAAAATACAGAGATCACTAAACCACTGGAGCTGGCTACTTGCTCTTAGACTGTCCCAGCAGTGTCTGAATCCCTGGGTATGCAACATGGTACATGTCAGGGGTATGCAGCACATTCCTGCAGTTTCACACTATGAAAGCACTGCTCTGGCAGACTGAAACCTGAGCCTTCACAAAATTTTAGCCACAGAAATAATAGTTATACTATACAAGTGTTGGATGGGGGCCCAGAGGAAACCATGTCCAAAAGCTGTGTAAGTGTGGGCTTTGCCCATCAGTGACTGCTTCTGTTTCACTTAGTACTACAGATACAGACATGGTCATCTGCCTACTTGAGGTATCTCTAATTAATTTCCATAATTTAAAACCTAATCGCTTGAAAACAAAGAGAGTTTTGTCATACTCCATCCAAACATCTACCAGTTTTTTGTCTATGTAACCCAAGCAAAAACTCTCTTTGAGTCAATGCACTCAGCTTTTAAATGGTGCTTTGTGTAAACTCCTGGAGTTTCCCTCCCAGCTAATGATCTCCAGTCACAAATGGGATCTCCCCTCCCCCCATCCAGACACAGCTGTTGGAGATCACAGTTCAGGAATACAGAGTTGGAATAAAAATTACTAGAGCAGCAATGGTCATTGTCTTGGTTGCTCCTTTCAGGTGCTGCTTCATATATCAAGACTTTCTAGAGTCTCTTCTACCTAAATGAAAAACATTAATATTTTTTATATATTAATAGTCTTTCCAAATCTTTGCCAGCCTTTTCAGATCCCACCTCTTTCCTTCCCTGCTTTCAGCTGCACAGATCTTGTTCAGTTCAGGTTAATGTTTTCAGAGGCTGAGGCTCCTTATGATCATTCCCAGCACACTTTTGTAACTGAACTATAAATTTCAAAGATTTTCTGAAAGAAGGCTGTGTTATATCGTAACTGATCCTGTTATTTGCCTCTGCATCCATGATTACAGTACCTTGGACTCAGATGCTTTTCTGTTATAGGAAATCAGTTAACTCCTTCCCCCCACAGTGGTTGAAACTATTTTCTCTTCCCCATTCTTAGGATTTATTTATTGTCTTGAAAGTTTTTTATATATACCTTATTGAACTATGCATCTGAATAAGTATCTTTGAGGAAAGGAGACAGGGAAGATATTTGTTACAAAAAAAGTTTAATGCTATTCTGAACTGACTGTTCTTTTACATAATAAAAATAAAAGCTGTAAATCCTTAATTCTAGAAGATGGTTACTGTTCTGAACTCTGCAGTTTAAAGTTTTGCTGTTCCTTATCTGCCAAGTTCAAATGAGGGCCACACCACAGCACCAGGCCCTTCACATACCCATGAGAGCTTTGCTATCCACAGCAGCTGCAGCAACAAATGCAGCACCTGAATCCAGGCTGAGTGGCCTCTTCACTGAGCACTGAGACAAATAATTAGATGCTTGCCAACATTTGATCTCCTTTTCCACAGCCTACAGGGTTTGGTCTGAGAGAACCAAATCCAAGAATATGCTTGGTGGCTAATAATCAAAGCAGGCCTGAGGGCTGTTGTGATCTCTGAAATCACAGGGCTGTGGGACTAGACAGAAAACAAACAAAACTTTTGTGCCAGTCTCATTTCTATAACATCTATCAAGTCTTCAAGTCAAACTGTCAATGAATTTTTCAAACAAAAGAACTAAATTTACAAATATACACTATGTTTTTTATAGCAGTCTAATCCCCATCTGTCCCCATTAGGTGGTAATCATCACACTTCTTTTCCCAGCAAAATTAAGACCATGATTATTAACATGATAATTGTTACAAAACTAAAATTTGAGTCCAGTGAGAAAATCTGTCATTAAACTAGACAAAAAAGCAACACTGGTGTTAAACTGCTTTCATTAATAACAGAATGAGGTAATGAATGCTATTACTTAGAGTTTTGCTGCTTGTTTTCTTTTGCCATTTTGAGCTTGTGGTTTTGTTAAAATAGGAATGATAAACATCTGTAGTGTCCTGGGTCACAGACTGAAATGGTCTCTTTCAAAGCATGTAAAGGCAGTAAAACTGCAAAAACAGGTCTTAAACAAAATCCAGTGTTGACACAATAAGCCTGAAATGTACTCACTTGCTAATTTTTTACCAAATTACACTTGATTACAACAGCTGAGAATTACTTGGATTTTACTGATAGCAGTAGAGTAGATGCACTGAATCTCTTTGTCCTTTCTCCTGCTATAATAGCCTGGATGTCTCCTGTTGTCTCATTGCTCCTCAGTATAAGAGAAAGATCACTTTTCCTTCGTATTTCCTAGACTCTTTGCAGCATTCAGACATGTGCCACTTTATCCTGTAAGTGTTGTATAACTATACTCCAAAGTACAAAATTGATATGATTGTAGTCTTTCTTACAATTTTTAATATTTAAGCTCTCCTTTCTCTTCTCTATCTCAACATTTTCTTCTTTCTCCTTCAGAGGGTTGCCAGCTTAGACCATGGTTGCTACCTCTTCTTGCCTTCTCTAGAGATATAATGGACATTCCTCAGGATGTTAGACATGTAGATTTTCTTTGCTGGTATGTCTCACTGGTTTTTAACTCCCTTTTAGAATATTGAGCCATTCATCTCCCCATCCCAGAATTGCCTCTTATATTTCCTTATAATTAAAAAAAAACCCTCCAAGTTCCCATAATGTAGCCTAATAACATATTTTATAATGCCTTGAGCTATTAAGAGTAATGTTTCCATTATTTCATTATTTGTGCACTCTATATATTTATCAGTGTCCTGGCCGTTTACAGGCAGCAGAACAGCTGACTTCCATCTATTACAGTTGGGTTTCATTTCTTTTTAGATAAAACAATCATTCTTGAAATAGATGAGGCTCCCCCCTTCTCTTTCAAAGGCAGAATCCATGAAAATTTTATTGAATGTGAAATGCAGCTTGGATGAGCAGAAACAAATTGCTGCTGTGATCATCACAATACTCATTCTTCTCCTCACTGTTTCATAAGCATAAAAAATTGGCCCTAAAGGTAGGACTCAAGCAAATCAGGGACTAAAAACTAGTTAAACAAGGCAGTTAGAGCAGATATGTACCTATAAGTGCTGGAAGCAGCAAGACTTACTAAAGGTATGTCTTTACCTGGTAATCCTGCCTGCAGGGACAAAGGAGATGTTGGTCCTGTGTATCCTCTGCTGATCTTCTGTGCTATTCCATAACATTCTGCTTATTTCACAATAAGTTAATGAGCCTACTGTGTTGCAACTCTACCCCAGAGCTACTTAATTCATTGGGCTGGCAAGTGTACTGTTTGTTGGGATGATAAATACCAGCAGATCTCCCAGGTCACCAGGGTTTGTGACATGACCCATGATTGTAGTCTGGGCAGAGTCTGGGACTAGCATGAGTGCATCTCTGCCAGAGTCTGTCTTGTGACCGAGGCACCTCAAGGGTATTTAAATAAAGGCCTTGTCCCTCCACCTAGTCACTTGTTGATGCCTCTTTTTTTCCTACCAGAAGCTATTCCACATGATGATCCTGCAGCACCTCTGCCATTAACCATGAGAGAATGGTTAATACAGTGATTTCCCCTGGAAAAGGAAAAGGCCTCAGAAGGTGCATGTGTTTATGCTGGCTGTTTAAGCTTGGCAAGTATCATCTTTGGATTTGATTCCTCTAGGCTGAGTGATTCAGTTCAGCCTTCCTCCTTTCACAAGGGTTGGGTAACCTGAGAAGTGGGTCCTATCCCACTCATCAGTAACAGAATTTTGCTCTGGACATCAGCATCTGAGATCTAAGAGAACAGAAGATTTCACTGTAGGATGCTCTATGCAGAGTGCCATTTCTCTATGCAGAGTTCAAGAGCTTTTCATCCTACCTGACCAGACTGGTCAAGATTCAGGAAGTGAAGCAGAATGGGTAGTGGAAATTAACATGGTGGTCTGTAATAAGCATCTTATCCTCAGCTAGAAGACAGCAAAGCCAAACAAATCACAGAACCCATCAAAATAAACCAACGCTAGCATAAAAGTGAAGCATAAATGGCTTTCTGATGGTAGTTTTGTTATAAAATCCCTCATCACTAACAAAATCATGGAAATAAAGCCCTTTCCTGTGTGCAGAAAGGAGATATTCCTTGAGATACAAAGCACTTGGGATGTGAAGGAGGTTGTAATGGGTGACTTGCTTTGATTAAGTCAGCCTGTGAACTTTGAGCACTTACTTCTTAGGCAATCTTCAAAGACTACATTCCCTCCAGATTCCTCAGAGTCAGGCCTTTACACAAAATGTGCATGTCTTTGTATTGAAGAGTTGTTTGCACCACAGTAATTCTTGCTTTCTCAGCTTACTGACACCCTCATTACTGCCTGTGATCATTGGTACCACCATTCATTTTCCATTTTTTGGGTTCTGCTTGATTTCATCTGGCTTTCAGAGCTATGCTCATCTCTGTGGACAAACAGGCTCTCAGTCCTTCACTATCTGAAGGAAGTAATTACTGTGCTCACAGCTCACAGCTCCTCAGCCATCACTAAGGCCTAAGGACATTTCTGAAGTGTGGGCCAAGGCAAACTCCATTCCCTATCACACAGTTACCCCGATGCAGTCAGTTTTCTGACATTTTTGTTGCGAAGCCTCCGTAACGAGGTCTGTGTCCAGCGCTGACACAGCTGTAGTGTCAAAGTGCAAATGCCTGACATTCTTCAGTGCACTTATCCTCATGAGTAATACATTTCCAATGCAGCGGTCCCTTCTCTCTGCTTGTAGATGGGAAGTGGGGTCTCCAGAGGGTGAGATTAGAAAAGTTTCATCCCCATACACATTTGTCTATCCCTTCTGCCTGCAGGGATAGACCTTTAATAACTGCAGGAACTAGAACACCTAAACATGAGTTACATCCTGTCCTGAATTTCTTACTGAAAACTGCAGAGGAAGTAGTTTGTGATTGAGGGAACTGGGCATGAGTATTTTGCAGTCCAAAATATTACTGAAGGTGTTGCTTAATATTTCCACCTTCTCATACGTGGTTTCAAGAGGCAGCTGATATATTCTGTACTCAGAAGAAAGATTTCATTTCCCTTGCATTTATTGGTAAAAGACCAAGAAGGTATATCTGATTCCATAAAGAGGAAAGAAAGATAATTGAGAAATTTGTCATTTGAGACAAATTTGAGAAATTACCAAAAATAATAATTGTGATTTTGTTGTGTTGTTTCCTCTTACAATTGGTTGGGCTCCAGGCAAAGAAGATGCACTTGGCAGTGAGAGACAGCTCCTCCCACTGCACTGTCATTACAAGTCAATGACTAACTGAAAATGTATAAATAAATATACCGACAAGACTGGTAAAGACAAGCTGACCCTAAAGAAGCAGCTGAGGACTGTAGGTTAGTCACAGGCAACCTCTAGCTCAACCTGAAACTAAGCCATAAACCAATATTAGCTACAGCAGTAATTTTCAAGATTAAACCACTTAGCCACTTTGACCCCTTTAGAGGTAGATTTTAAGACCAGAAACAAGGCAGACATTTCTGGGCTCCAGCATGAGAAGCTACATATGGCTTCTCAGGTGAACAGTGAAGTTCAGAGCACAAAATACAAATTTCTTTATTTTAATAAATTCAGTAAATAAACATAGAAGTTCTCAGGTGGAAAGAGAGAAATTTGTATGAGAAAGAAAGCACTTGACTGGCTGCTGAATGGGGGTTGTTGCCTTTTTTGGATGGCACATATATGAGATGCCTTTAAAACTGGTTAAAATAATACTGAGAATGTTTAGCTTATTTTAAGAATGAATCCAAACAGACTTTGACAGAAAAGAAAAATTACAAACAAAATAAACAAACCAACAAACAAAAACACACTCCAGAGAATTACGAAGTTCTTTGCAGATAAAGCTCAGATGTCACATATATGTCAACTGCAGGGGAAAAAAATAGGCTGGACCTGTGAATTGAAGCTTCTATATTTTTGAGTGCCTAGTCTTGCAAGTCAGTGAAATTAATTTTCAGAAATCAACTACCTGATTAATATAACATTAATGTTACAGCTTTCTGATGAATGACCTTCAAATGCTGTGTAAAAAGAGTATGTTAAGAAATTGGCTTGCAACAATTTGCTAAAGAGATTCTTTTTGAAACTGATTCTTCATAAAAATTCAGGTCCAATTTTTTGTGGGGTTTTTTTTTTTTTTTTCAGAGGAAGGGTAGTGGCAGTATCAGCCTTGCTCTCTAGCTAATGAAAGAAAAACAGACAAACAAACAAAAAAAATCCTCTTGTTTGTATTCCTTGGCAGTAAAAGGCATAGTAAGAGAAAACCCTTATTCTTCTGCTATTCTTTTTACTGATGCCATCCTAGTCTCAATTTGTCCGCGCATTCCCCTCCTGTTTCTTACTCAGAATCTGCATGCTCTGGCTAGCCTACAACATAATTATCAATTGTCACTGTTAAATTCTTTTCTTGGTGCTCTTATCCATCCACATTTCTCCCTATTTGAACACCATAACATTTAGATTTCCCTTTTTTTTTCTATGATTCCCATAAGCTTGAACTCTCCCACATTCATGCAGGCTCATCATTCCCTGGAATCTCTATATCCCTCATTTTCTGGGTTCTGGATTCTTTGTATTCCTAGGTTCAATTTTACAATTTTGTTGTAATTTTACAATAAGGCTTTTTCCCCACAAGAAAAACACCGCATTGCAAGAACAAAAGCTTCTCTTCCCTTAGGGAAAACAGTCAGTGAGCCTTTTTTGTTAGTCCCACATACAAATCTAAATCTATCGGTTTCAGAACCTAGAAGTGAGCACAAAAGAAGGCAATGAAAACTCATACAGGTGAGATTTGAAATACACATACAAATGTCCACATTCAGTGATTTATCTACCCTTTCAGTGATGCTTCTGAGGATACTTCAGTGGAAGTCAGATGCTACAAGAGCATGTACAGATAAATCTATTAATTTCCACAAGATAAATATGCTGTAAGGCAAATACTCCCTTACCTTAACCTGAGCTAAAACAGGTGCTATCCTGGGGAATTGTCATAGCCTCTGTCAATAGTGTTGAGGGGAGATGGGTAAACTACACCCTGTAACAATTATGTTAATAGGAGGCATTTAATCTGAAATGAACAGATGAACAATTGTTCCTGATGCATCCTTTGGTATCATCATGTGCACTCTTTGAACCAAGTCAAACATGCTCATTACGTTTGCTACTAATTTTAATAAATTTCAATCCTGACTAACAATATTGCCGCCTCTATATTGTTTCTTTATTTCAGAACTTCATTTCCTCCATATTGTACTGTTTCTGTTTGGTTGGATATTCAAATGTGTCATGTTTTTCTTTAACTACATCCATAGTAGAGGTTCAATGTGTGGAAATGGTGATTAAGTGAGCCAGGAAAACTTGTATGGGTGCAATACAAAGCTTCACCATAAAAAGCCATGAAGGAATATTGCAAAAGGATTACTTAACCCTTTCATTAGAAAGAAATCTATCTTCCTGTCAGATTAATTCATCTTAATTTAGTAGGCAATATGCAGGTGCTTCAAAGCACCTCTGTGATTTTCATGTGTATTTGTCTAACTGGTTTCGACCCTGAAAGATGAGATCCAAATCCACTAGTCATGAAACCTTTATACTGATTTCAGTGGGTTTGGATAGAGCCACAAACCCACACAGCCAGGAAAGCAGTTAGAAATGCAGGGGAAAGTACTACAATGACAAACACAGCTCAGACTGACTCTACATGCTGCCACTGCACAGATCTTCTCTGAGAAGTGCAAAATCTGTGCAGTAAAAGTTTTTAAAAGTGTAAAAAAGTAAACATGGCAGGTGTGGAACTGAACTCCAGATCTCATTATGGAAGATAAAGATCAACTGGGAGCTTATGGCTAGCAAGGCAGTACGAATCATAAACTGGTTGTGCTCGTTATCTCTTACAAGAAGCCAATACAAGCTCTGTCAGTTCCTTCTGAAAGCTTAAGAAACAGTGCTTTATGATTCTCTCTCAGAAACATGAGAAATAAGGCACAAAAGAGTAAGGAGTACCAGTCAAAGTGATTTGAACAAACATTACGTTAATAAGAGGATAAAGAAACAAAACAATAAACCAGTCACAGATAAAAAATAAATCTACAAAATTAGTAACATCATTATTACCAATTTTCTCACACTTCTATGGCAGCAGTCCAAACATAGACTAACATCCTTATCCAAGCTAAGTAGTATCTGAAATAGCCAGTCTCTGCAGTATGTGAAACTCCAGGGCATGTATTGCCAGGTAAAAGGCAGCGTTTTTTATTTGTGATGCTACTCTTTAGCACCACTCCTGCCACCTTCCTACCCCCTGTCTGTCACCAATTGCCAGACAACTTTACCATCTGCTCTCGGTCTTCAGCCTCTGAGCCCTTCTGGGCCTTCTGGGAGACTACTTCAGTATTTTGCTCATACCAGAAATATCAATTTACCCTTCAAAAATGGACAATATTAGCCATTATTTTTACTTGCCCCAAGATTTTTCACCTTCCCATTTCTGGCTGCAGCCACTGTAGAGCAGCATTTGTCTATGGGAATATTTGTCAATTATTTCATTTCTGGAAGTTTCCAGATATGAATTGCACCCCTACAATCAGTTCAACTTCATAATTTACTTTTTTCTTTTAACAGAAGTATTCTAAGTTTTTGCACACCTTGCACATAAATGATGTCTGTTCAGCTGTTCCCTGAGCCCTTCCCCTCTTTCTCAACAGGTGTCAAGAGAAGACTCTTCTTTCAGATAAGTTCCTGCCCACATTGAGTGCTTTGGTAGCTATGGAGTATTTCTGCTTCCACTTACTTTGAACTGAAGAACATCTCCACTAAGGAGAACAGTGAGCAGAAATTTTCTTTCAACGCTGTTTTTTTTTTTAGTCAATTTCAGATAATTATTTCTGAAGTGATTTTCTGGGTAATAGAATATGAGAGAATAGAGTGATTTGAACCCCATTCCGCTAAACCATATGCTATACCATATACTTTCAATTACTTTGACTGCTTGATACTCAACACCTAGACATTCAGGAGTCTAAATTCTCTATAGCAGCCTGTGGAGGAATCTAGGCACCACTGAATGGTGATTCTTAGCATGTAAATTAGATAATAAATTCAGAATGTGTGGCCACATCTTCTATAATCTACAGATCAAAGAGGAAGATCTGCAGGAGTGCACTGCATGAGGGATGTATAGCTCAGAGAGAATGCAGTTCAAAGCACCATCATTGTCTCCACTAGGCAACAAATACTCTTCATTAGCTCTAGCTAATAAACAAGTGTTGGCCTCATCTGCCTTGCACAGAGCAACTGCCATGCACTTCTGTACTATTCTTGGTGCTTAGGATGGACTTTTTGCCTCTAGCACAGCACAGCACAGTGCAAATGCAAAACCTGGCATGTGCCCTGGTGGTGCATTCAGGGCAGCACTTCCTCCTAGAAGCAGAAAGTGCTGAGACTCAGGTTCAAAAAATAAGACCATAGGCTGTGTCTTTGGACGAAAAACAAGTGGTAGATAATATTATCTTTAGGGGGCAGCCCTATCCCTTGGGATCAACACTGCTCTCCCACCTTCTGGCTGGCTGCTGGACTCAGCACTGTGCTAGAGCCCAGCCAGGTCCAGGCTCACATGGGTTTGCATTGAATTTTCAACAAGTTTCTGGGACTCAGAGATCTGTGGGTTGTATTTGTATTCCCCAAGAGCCCTGGTTTTCAAAATGAGATCAGGAGGCACCTCACCTGGATGGGCTTGCAGGAAACCAGGTTGTATCTGCCAGGGTGTTTTTTCTCTTGTGTTTTGCTGCGGAACAGTGGCAACACTGGTCCCAGTGGTAAAGTGGTGTGAGAAACGGGGGAACTGTGCTTGTGCCAAACCTTAACAGTCTTTCCATAACTCACATAAATAATGAGCAATCCAGTTAACTGATATTTGACTGTTGTAAGAAATACAGATTCTAGACATTTTCAGGATAATAGACAAAAAACAAAGCATGACAGTAGACAGAGTATTAATTTTAAAAAATTACTTTTGTAAAAACAAAAGCAAAAAGGAAAGAAAACCTTAAAATACTCCCATTATCAAAGGTGAAAAATTAACAGGATTATTTAATGTGTCTTCAAAAAAAATAAGGTATGAAACAAAGTTCTGACAGACTTTTCTGTGAAAAAAAACCATTTTCTTTCTAATCAAGCACTTATAATTTTTTATAAACAAGTGCATTTTTTAATGGAAAAGTACCACAACCTAGATGCAACCATGATTCCTCCAATGAAAATGAAAATATTCTTCAGGTTAGTTAATGCAGAAAAAAACCCCTTAAATAAAATATGTTTGTTGACTTCTGCTTGTATAATAAGTAAATAGACATTAATCACAGCAGCTCCCTTAAGTTTTCTGATTGTCTTTTGGTGTTCTACATCAGAAGACTGACATACTGGCATTTGTAGGGCACATAATTAAAGAATTCAACTTGACTGACACACCCTGTCCCTTGGAAGGAATTGCACTACTATTTTCCCATGAAGCTTGTGTGTATATAAAGGAAAGAACTGCATGCATTATTTCAAGGGATGAGGTTAACAATAGGAATTTAAACAGATAGCTATAAAGTTAGTAAAGTGAGGATTAGTACAGACTGTGGTTCACATTGGTTCCAGACTGCAGATTTGTGGATTTTCATTTTATACTAGGTAAACAACCACACTGGACCACTAATGATATGCTGCCTGCTTTCTGGGTCCCCAGCCCAGGACAGCTACTGTCTGCATTTCATAGATGCTGACAAGTCAGTGCAGCTGAAGCCAGCAGATGCCAAGAGTGACTAGTGGCCATCAGACAAGTTCCAAGCATCACCAGTGAAGAATACAGGTAATGAAACACTTCGTTTAGAGGCTGCTACTGTAAATTCTGGGACAAATATTTATCTGGGAGCTGAGCTGGTCAACTCATTTCTGTTTGTAGGCTGCTCTGATCCTATGGTAACAAGCATGAAAGAGCATAACTCATTAAGTGTTGTCATAAGGTTCATATTGCATATAATAAGCAAGATAAAGTTCAGGAATGGCTCAGAGGAACCAAAACAAATGTTATGATATTATGTTACCTGTTGAGCACTTTGCATTTAAAACACAGAAGTACCTTCTCTGGGGGACTAAGGAAAAGGTCCAAGTTGTTTCCTCTGAGCGTTCAAGTGACTTTTTCAGCTGAATAACAGTGCTTGTGTTTTGCCAAACCACATTCTGTATCACTATAATACACTGGATGACATAAAGCTTAAACAGACTTAATTTTGGCATTTCTGCTGTTTCTTAACTTTTACCATTCAGAGTGAGTAACCAGTATTATATAGACAAAAGAGCTACACCCTTACATATAATCTCTTATCTAAAGTGCTGCACAGTTGATAGTAACTGCCTAATTAATGCACATTTACATCATATAGACATTTCAACTAATTGTTAATTATATTGCTATGTAATTAATAAACAGAGTGTAATACATATAATACTCAATGTTAATACTTTGAACATCTAATGTTATTTTAGTTTTTATAGAAACACATTGATATCATTTATAGTTATAATTCAATATAAAACATTTTTTAGGTTGCTCTTTCCATAAAATCCACTTGCCAAGTGGAATACACACTTCACAGCACTGGAGATATATGTTTGTTTAGCTTCACTGTTCTGCTTACACCAACGATTATTTGAGGGCATTAAAAGGATCTTAATTTAAAGACAGAAAAAGGATACAGAGAACTATTAGGGATAATATCTAAAAGGACTTGTGTCAAAAGGACTTGTCCTCTGAGATTCAAAAATTGCACAGAATTGGATGCAACAAGATAGAGAAAAGCTAAAGACCAAAGAATAGTCTAAGGCTATCAGACCATCTCTACGATTCAGATGTAAAGCTGATATATTAAAATCAGTTCATCTTGTCTACGTGACTGTATTGCTTCAGTGAGAGTACATTGCACTGAGTTGGGGTACACAGTAGGTTTTTATTCTGAACAAACTAGGTGAAGATCCTGAAATGGGGGTGATTTACCACTGAAAGGTTCTCTGGAAAATGTTCCCTATACATACATTGACATCATGTGCAAGCCTATTTACAGCTATTTGACCTAGAATACTTTTAGCCTTGTCAGACCTTAGAGACTGCCTGTCCAGACCTGTCCTGGTTCTCTAACCTCCTCTTTGAACCAGTCTACATAACACCCCATTACATCTCATGCAAGATTCAACTGACAAGGCTTTCAAAATAAAGTCTATTCAAATGAATCATTCTTAACATATCTATATATATGTTAGTTTCATACTATGAACTAGTACTGCACATTTATACCTAAATCTCAAATACCATCCAAACTTTGTAATCCTTATGATGAAGCTGAATTCTGGTCTTGTAATGTCCAAATGAGCTTGAGATGAATATTCAGTAACAATGTTCCTATAATCACCCAAAATATTAGTCCCTGGTGAAATCAGAAGACAGAATTTTAATGTAGCTATTTTTTAAAAAAAAGTACTTCCATTTCAAAGACAATATTTAAAACTTTTCCCTAATTTTCCAAAATTCAGAAGAAAAGCTAGTCTATGTATGCAAATTATACTGTTGTTATAATTATTAAAGTAACATTATTGAGCATGTTGTGTGATAAAAATATTTATTGGTCTTTTTTTCCCCTAGCACACGTAACATAAAGGACTTCTATTTCTTTTACAGAAATCATTTTGAGACAGCTTCAGAGTCTACCTACTGGCATATAAGTGGCACCAAACTGCACCCTTCAGATGACTGGGATTTTTGACATGCGAGCACATTCTTTCTTGCAAGAGTTTGCAAATGCTTGAGTGGTACTTGTATTAGTGTAATAAAAGAAGTGCAAGACCAACCAAAGCGTGAGTATTTCTCCACTATTGCTCTCTATTCAATTGCAGCCATAACTATTGTCATAACAATTCTCAAGGCATTGGAACAACTGCAGCACCAATTAAAAGAGGAATCCTAAAGGGTTCTTGCAGCCAATAGAGATGATTGCTATAGCCTATTCTTTAAACTCACATTTGTCAATCCTTTGACGTTACACCAGCTACATGACAAAAACACTTGAATTCTGATAAATGAATATTTTTATGCAGTATTTGAAAAAGGAACTTTTCAGGCTCATAGCAGGGCAAAAGATGTCACATTTTGTATACTGCTAATCAAAGGTATCACTAGGATCTTATAAATAAATTAGAATGCATACCTTGCCATCTCCCTTTCTATCATTTTGAGAATCTTGCAGAACAGCCTTCTTGTCTAGGAGATTAAATTATCACAAGCAATAAAATAAGCCATAGAGAAACAGATGAGGGCTGCTGTCACTGTCTTGTCTGCATAACCTACACTGTGCATAGCATGGCTTTGTGCAGTAAATATTTGGTGTAAGAAATGCTACAGACATCAGCAAAATAATTTTTGTTTTCCACAGGTAAGTATTTATAAGGCAAGATGATTTGCATACAGTGTTTAAAGACAGAATTTTTTTTAAGGTGTGCTGTGGTGACTTGGTGTCTCTTCTGGCGACACTCGAGCTTCATTCTCTTGCCACGTGTGCCATGGTCAGTGCTGTGAAATGTGTGTAAGGGCCTGACTCTCCACAGGAGCAGCAGAGAGCTGAGATGCCCAAAGGACAATTACTGCTGCCAGTGAGAGTAAGCAAAAGATATTGCTTTCCTCCTGGCTGGAAATTTATTAGAAGGGGAAATTTAAAAGTCCCGCTGTAGTTAGCACCATGATAGTACTCACTAGAAACAAATGCTTGCAATAGGTCAGAATAAAGCCTAGGGCTTAGGTTCCTGCCTAAGCAGGCATGCCTAAGGCATTCATACCTGCAGACTCCTCCAGTTCACAGGCACTCTTCTGGCTTTCAGTGAAGAAATGAAGATGCCAGCTTTGGGTGAAAGAGTTCAGCTGCCTAAAGAGTCAGAGGCTTCATGAAGAGTTAAGCAGAATAATCCACCATTGCTATGAAATCCTAAAATAGCTTGTGTTTTTTTAAGTACTTAAGGTATTGTCTGGACATATTTTGGAGCTATCTTATACTCACATACAACACAAAGAGCTTCAGATTGTATGCTTGATATTTCCAAAAATTTAAACAATTAATGTTTGTCTTTCTATAATATGCATGTTGATATTTGTATGTGTTAGACTAAGTCCAAGGAAACTTTCAAAGTTATTTAGTTATTTTAAGTGGAATGATTTTCTTTTACTGTGCATATTGCTTGAAATATTCATGTTATTTTGTGCCTTGGATTGGATACAGAGAAGGGGCGCTTTTTTTTTTTTTTTTTTTTGGTATGTGTGTGTGTGTGTGTGTGTGACCCTACGCAGCTCTGCAGCTACACTGGAGCCAATTACTCCAATTAAATGAGATTACAAGATTAAATCTTGCATATTCATAGTCTTGGGAAGAAGGGGAGGTCATCAGGAGGATGACAAATGTTGCTTATTACGAGAACAGGTAACATTTAATTTTATGACAGCACAAATACAGAAAACAAATACATAAACAAATTGTTCACAAATAATGAACAATCATGCACAAATACAAATGAGCTAAGCCATAGTTCTGAATGAAAGCTTCAGTTGCAGCTGGGGACAATTTTGAATTAGATAAAGTAAGCAAGAAAATCAACGTTTTGATAATTCAGCATGGGTTTAGTATAAAATTATTTCCTGAATATTCAAGAAAAATTCAAATATTATTTCCTCTAAAATTAACAGATGTTAACATAATTAAATTAGGTTGGCTAATACATGCAAAGCTAGCAAAGAAGGAACTGTATGTACCTTTGTCTAGTCTAAAAATTAATCTAAAAGTGAAACTTGCAATTAAACCCCTTTAATTTATACTGCCTTTATCTTTGTAATATCCTGCCACAGTTACATGGCTTTCCTGATCACTGCCAGCAGTTAGAAATGTTCTTGTCCAGAAATGGCATCGTCATCTATTTCTCTCTTCAGTCTGTTCCATTGTCTTCTCTGATTCTCCTATTACATTGTCCTGGATTACTTCTTATCTCCTGATTCATTGCAAATAGAGTCACAAACTCTGAGATCCTTGGGGTCCACCTCATCAGTGTTTTTTCTCAATCATTTTGTTCTTAGCAATGCAATAAACGGCCAGTTTACATTAGCAGAAGATAGAACTCCATAGACACCAACAGCTATATAGGAAAGATCAACAGCATGATTTTTTTCTGGCATTGTATATATATAGAGAGAGAAGAAAATGACATCAGATACTGAAATACCACAGATGAGATATAGGCTGAAAAATGGTTTAGTAATCAGTGACTATTTCTTCCTCACTGAGAGCTGATATATATTATTTCTCTACTATCTGTACTATCTTCCTATTTCAAAATGGAAGCAAATATTCAATTTTAGTTTAGACTGAAGAGTTTGTTCTTCGCTAAATTTGCTGCTGTTTGTCTTGGTGCATTCCATTGCATATGTTAATTTTAAAATTATATATCAATTTTAACATTTAACAAGTAAAATAGGATTAAAAAGCTTAACAAAGCACTTAAGACAAGCTGAAGCACTGTGACTTTTCCATTTGACTGCTACTCCTGTTCCAGAAGTAATGACTTTTAATAGCAAAAACTGAAGAGTGTATTGAGCAAAAAAAGTCAGTTAATATGGCAAATAGGAAACTCCTGATTTTTCCAGTAGTTGTTTATGTGACTTGGGATCAATCACTGCTCACTGTGCACCCATTCCTTTGCTTATTACACAAGATCTGTAGGGCAGAGACTGCTTCCTGCTCCATGGTTTTATGGCTGCAATGTGCCACATTGGATGCAGGTGGTCACTAATGATGGACCTTACATTTTGCAATGTCTGAGTTTTCTGAGCCAAATCATCACAGAGCAGTCTGAACAAAGGATTTACTAGATACCAGTTTTTCTAACTTGCTAAGGTAACTGAAGAAGCCCATACAAGGACATCCAAAGCTTTAGCTATATTAGTTATAAGATAAAATAATGTCACCACTTAGTAATAAATGTCATATAAGCTTGCTGAACACTGCAAATGTATTTCTAATAGTCTTGCATTCTGTAGGCTTGTAGTTAAAATAAACTGGAATTTACAATTTTGGTTTAAATTACTTTGCCCTAGAAAAATTAACATATTGTTTCTGTTATGAGGCAATAGCCAAATTATCATAGGTGTTTAAGCTTTAACTCTAGCCACTAAGTACCTGATTATTGATTCACAACATAACCTGAATATCATAATCTGATACAACTACCTTGTTGTTCAAGTACTTAGTAAGCTCTGGGCAAATTCTCAGTATCCTTTCCAAACCTCAGCAAAAGAAAACTATGTGGTAATATAAGGATTCATTGCTGAGTCACTCAGATTCTGGCATACTCAAAGCATATTCCATTTGCTGAGATTTGTGACAAAATTTTCAGGCCATATACCTAGAGCCTGGGGAAAGGCAGGGTTTTCAGGAATGCCATTAGGAGACGTAGAGATGCAATGCTGGGTCTACAGAAACTTTGTTTCTGCACAGATTTGTTTTCACCAGTTTAGCCTCACCATAGACAAGAGTATAAATAAGGTTAACATAGACCACTGAAGTCAGAAATAACTGAGTAGAGCTTATGGAGTTTTCAAAGGATTTTATGATTACAAAACCATGGAAGTGTTTCTCCATAATTTTTAGTATACTTGTGTAATGTGTAAAATCGCCCAAGGAGTTCACTTTTGCTTTTAATACAAATGTCTTACAAAAATATTTGATAGTAGAATGAGAGAAACCATAAATAGAGCTACAATTAAAACTCTGGTAGAATGTAGCTCTTCAGGAATGAGGAATCCCAAATATTTCAGACTTTTTGACTCTTGTAATAATTAACAATACTGTGGTAAAATGACTTAAACTACATGCCACCAAAACCAGTTTCAATTTCTGCAGAGAGTATCAGTTGTTTGTGACTATAGATAAATAATTTTAATGTTTTAACAGTAAATTAATCAAATATATGTTTGAAATATTAAATGAAATGAGATTATTTCAATAAACAATTTTGATTATAAAAGCAAATATGAAAGAAATTTTGTTATTGCTTTAAACCACATATATAATTTTAACATGCCTAAACCAAGCACTTTTTAAATTTTAATTTGAAATTATACATGTTTATAAGCTGATTCTCATTTCTTTAAAAGAAGAAAACTGCCCCAAGATATTTTATAAAAAGGGCTTAGTACAGAGGAAAGAAAACAAAATTATTAAGTTTCTGGATACAGATTTTGAAACATTTGGTATTGATTCAAAATTAAGTGTTTGTTTTTTCTTTTATTTTGTAAGAAATCAGAAAATCTTTTATAATTCTACCCAAGTAAAATCTCTGTTCTCCCTAAATTCTAAATCTCAAAAATTTCTCTCTTACATGGTAAAGAAACATTAATAGATTAAATAAATCAAAATCTAAGTGTCAAAGAAAACCATTATCAAGATGGGAAACTTTAGGTCTGAAAAGGCTTAAAAGACACACTTGAAATATTAGATTGAACAGACACACTACAAGACCTTCATGAAGCCCAGGTACTCCTGCTTTCAGTGTGAGGGAAAACTGCATCTTCTATATACTTCAGATGAACTCTAAATACTCTACCAATGTTTAAAAATGTCTGGATATGCAGCAGAGAAATCAGGGGGTTTGCATAGAGCCAAGAAAATCATAGCATTCCCAAACATATCTCATGTTTCAACAGTGACCATTCCTGGAAAAGCAGGATTTACCTTATGGCAGGTACCTTATGCACCATCAGTGAAGCCCCACCGTGGACCTTTGCCATGAGGCCATGAGATCCCCCATGGGTCACTGCATTAGCTCAAGATCAGTTAAGTCTTGGAACTAACACTGACAGGATCCCCAAAACTGATTTAGAGAAAAGCATTTTAAGATTATATGATGAGCAGGTAAATTGCTGAATCTATTTCCTCAAATGCAACATCACCACACCATCTATTTATGTCTCTACGTAAACTGGAATGTAATTATGAGATAGTCAAGAGATTCTTTGTGCTGTCTACCCAGCAGAAAAATGTTGTTTCAAATGATATATGTTTCATTTAGTTTTGTTCTCAAAGTTACGCCAAACATCACATTTATATTTTCATTTTTGCTGCTGATCCTACAACGAACTGTTATACAGAAACACAAAACTGTGATTATTTTCCCCTAAGAAAACTTTCAGGAAAATGAGAGGAAAAAAGAAATTGTAAAAATTAAATTTCAAATTTCAAGGCTTGCCAGAATTGTCATGAGAAATTTGGAGTTTAAAGACCTGTTTTTTCAGCTTCTTGTTTTGCTCTGAAAACTAAAAGTATATTTTGATCTGCAGAGATCCTTTGTGTCTTGTAAATTTGTTAAAACATTCTTCCCCAACCACATTTTCTCTTCTCACCATGCTCAGCGCAGATGAGAAGGGAAGAATCGTGTGAGAAGAGGGAGGCAGACACAGGCGGTCACAGCCCGAGTGCTGACCCCAGCCTGAGTGCCAGTCCCAGCCCAGTCAGCAGGTCAGGCTGGACACGGGGTTTAGCTGGACAAGCTGCAGGAACAGAGCCCCTCCTGTCTCGCTGGACAAGCCCTGGAGACAAGGCGGAACTTTGCTGATAGGTCCATTGCTTTAGAGGTGCTGGTTTCAGCTTTCCCATGCTTTCTCCTGCAGCCTCCAGTGACAAGCACCTGGATTAGGCAGGGGCTTGGTGACCTGAGGCCCTGTGGAAGCCCCCGTGCTCCTACCTGGGCCGTGCCGGGCTGACCCGCGTGTCCCGCGTGTGCGTCCCGCGCCCCTCCGGCCGGGCGGCTGGGCCGCCGTGCACAGCCTGCACAGCAACGCGGCACTGCTGCCCAGCCTAAAATAAAACTGCTCAAGGGGTAAAGTGTGGGCTCCTGGCGTGTTTACAGGAGTTCAAGGGTTCCTGGTCAAAGCTGGTTTGCACCTGCCTGGCCAGAGCAGGAGTGAGAGAGATATGCCCTATCTGCATCCACCTAAGTCAACATGTCCCCTGCATGGCCTTGGAGCGAGGAGTGCTTACACTGTGTGACACGAAGCAATTATTTCATCTGAGAGGCTCCTTCTTTGCTTGCTTCTATTTTATCATGAAGACTTAGAAATATAAATTTTTTCTCTCCCAGGATTTATGAACCTCATCATCTTATCAATCAGTGCTTGTATACTCTTGGAATGACATCAGGATTTTATCTCTTGCAAGCAGAGATGTTGTCTATCTGCTTTGTTGCTTTAAAAAAAAATGTGTTTTTTCAGAAGCTCAACTCTTCTAAAGGACCTTAAATGCTGTTTAACTGATTGGAAAAGTAATTTCGAAGTAAATGGTATGTATACATGTATATTAAGTACTTGTTTTGACAAGGCAAGGCTCAATCTTTGATCGAAGTCAAATCATTTTATACCTGTGCTCCTCTATTAGAAAAAAAATGATATTTTGAAAGCACCAAGACTGTGTATCTCTCTGATGCTTGGATCAGAAAGGAAAAAGGAAAGCTGAATTGATCTTCCACAAATGCAAGGCGCACCTGGAATGAAAAATTTCCAGAAGGTGTTTTCTCAAGTTCTGACCATGCAGGGACCTGAGATGCAGTTAATGCAAACCTCCATGAAGCCATATCTGTGAGTGGCAGAGGAGAATTTGATCCTGATCCAAATTGTTGTCAGAACAGTGTTAATTCACACTCAGTCTTATATCTTTTTGGGTAATGACAAATGGCTTGTATCAGGAATGGTGTGTCCAGCAGGAGCAGGGAGGTCATTCTTCCCCTGTACTCGGCACTGCTGAGGTCACACCTTGAATGCTGTGTCCAGCTCTGGGCCCTCAGTTTAGGAAGGACATTGAGACTCTTGAGCATTTCCAGAGGAGGGCAATGAGGCTGGTAAGGGGCTGAGGGAGCTGGGGTTGTTTAGCCTGGAGAAAAGGAGACTTAAAGGTGTCCTTATCACTCTCTACAACCTCCTGGAAGGTGGTGGTTGGTCTCTTTCTCCAGGCAGCAACTGACAGAATGAGAGGACACAGTTTCAAGCTGTACCAAGGGAAATATAGGTTGGATATTAGGAAAAAATTTTTACAGAAAGGGTGATAAAGTACTGGAATGGTCTGCCTAGGGAGGTGATGGAGTCAGCATCCCTGGATGTGTTTAAAAAAAGCGGGGATGTTCTAGTTGAGGTGTTAGAATTGGGTAGGACTCAATGATCTTAAAGGTCTCTTCCAACCCAGTAATTTTGTGACTATAGAGTCATAAGATTATAAAAATACTAAAATAGGATATCAAAGTAGTAGTAATCTCTAATATTCCCTGCTCCTTATCTTTTTCTGCTTTTATTATTTGTTTAAATTCTTTCCCTTCAAGTTGCTGAAATTTAAAAACATTACCTGATTTCCAAAACAGCTTGAACTTTAAGAGAGAAGGGGTTTGGGCATATCTTAGACGATGTATCTTATACACTTTTTTCTTCCTCCTTTCCTTCAAGCAATGCTTTACACATATTCAACACTGTGTGTCTATCCCAAAACTGTTACTTTAGAGAGATCTCAGGAGCTGAAAGACAGTCTTCCTGATAGGACAGACAATCTTCCTTAACAACAAAGGACAGATTTTTGAAGTGGCTTTTGGTTTTATTTTAGTGAACACTGTCACGGCTGTGTTATATGCAGATTCTTGAAAACAAAATAACCCAGTGATTCACGTTTTCAACCTAGAACAGCAAGGTTCTTGTAACATCCACAGTTTTTCAGAGAAAAACCTGAAGCATAAACATTCATTGAAAATATTCTCCCCTGATGCAATATTACTTCATTTGAGCACGGCCTCCACTGAACGTTACTGAGTTGTTGCTAAGAAACAGATATATGACACCAATTTATATTACTGACATTGAATTCTTACTCCTTTTCATGTTATAGCTTGCTTGAAAAAAGCTGCAATTTTACCATAAATGGAAGGAAAGCTACCAGCCTCTATTCGGTGCCTTTTGTATTTTAGATACAGTGTTGAAGTCGTTATCTTTTTACTATATGTCTATAATGGTCCTACAGTATTTCATTTAAAAATAATACCAACATTATTGATGGTCTGCATCTGCATCTCCTACACAGTCATCTCAACAATAAAACAAATGTTCTCTTTGATTTTCACCCAATATATGCCAAATTGCAGGAAGCTTGGTCTTAGGATTTCTCTATTTTCCATGTTAATGTGACAATCCATTTCGTCCTGTAGGTAATAAAATAAGAAACATTCAAACTGGTAGCTAATGGTTTCAGGGTACTTCACTTTTCGCTTGTTTTGATCTGTGCAATTGACCAGTTGAAAGCTGAAAATGAATGAATGTTTTTAATATGTATTTTAAACCCCTGTTCTTTTGTACAGTATATGGATGTTTTTCTTCTTAAAGAGCCACTCATCCAATAGTTGATGTATAGCAAGCATAAATAGCTTGTACTAGGGAAAGTATATCTTCATTTATACAAACACAGGTGTTTGATTATTTTTTAATATAAAACCAGAGCCCAGAACACTCATATCTGAAACAGAGATTTCAGCACAGCCAACACTGTAGAAAAAAGATGGAGAGGGAAGTTCTTCCTATGGGGTTTAAACCCCAAAGAGGCAGAATGGACAAACTCTTAGAAAAGTGGTGCTGGAGTCACAAAGATTTTGCAAAAGGACTAATGATTCAAACCATGTATATTTGCATGTACAATTTTTAAATAGCTTGCCCGTAATTTCTGTTCCAGGGCTGCTGGGGATACATCTGTTCAAGAAGGGGAAGAGCATTTTCAGTTATGGTCTTCATAAACTGATGAAAAGGGCTTTAGACTATCCCTGCTAGGGGAGGGGACACTCAATCCATTCCACTCTTACCACTTTCCATTTTCCTATCAGGATCAACAAGAGAAGCCCAGAGCCTGGAAAAGGATCATACGTCAGCAGGAGAACAGTACAAAGTAATTCCAGCCACTCCAGACAGTAAGCTGGTTTCATCAAGGGCAGCTTCTATGGGAATGCACTCAGCATGGGGAATAAACAAGAGTGAGAGACAGCTCACATCTACCAGGGCTACGATCTTATCAGCTTCATGGAGATGTGATGGAATAGTTCCTTCGACTGGAGTGTTGGAATTGGTGAAAACAGATTATTTAGAAAGGACAGGAAGGGATGATGAGGATGTGCCACCCTTCATGTCAGTGATCAGCAGGAGGGCATTGAATTTCCATCTGGGGATGGGTGGCAAGCTGACCTATGTCATACCTCACTTCAGCAACTACTAAAACACATGGAGGGTGGGAAAAGTAATCACATCACTCTATTGGGAAAAAATCAGTAATCTGCAGGACAGAAAACCCATGGAAATGTGTACCTATGTAAAGATCAAAGGAAATCAGTGCATCAGAAATCAGTACTTGGAACTACATGTTAGTTGGCCAAAAACAAGAAAAAAATATGGAAGGATGATTGGTGTCTGAAGAAAGGTACAAAAAGAGGACTATCACACATTTCAGGAAAGTGGTAAGAATTTTTTGTGGGCTACAAAGACCAACGTGGCCGAAAGACAATGCAGATCTACCTGCTCATTTAATCTGTGGGAGGAAAAGGAACCACCTTGCAGTGAAAGGAATGTGGATGATCAGGATGAAAACTACCGGTAAATTATAACAAGAAGGAATCTTTCTATAAACATGTTTGAAGAAAGATTCTGGAAGCTGTAATAGAAAAAAGGAAAATTCACTTTACGGGGATAAGCAAAAACTTCCTTAAAAGTACAGCTGCACAAGAAAAAGGATAAAAAAAAAAAAAAAAGAACAAAAAAAGCTGAAAATCTACACTTCTCAAGCCTCGTGAATACCAAAGAGTTCCAGGACTGTGGGAACCCTAAAAATCCCATCAGTGAACTTCCAGGCTTTGCCCTGGAAGAGTGTACCATAGAGTTTCCTCACCTAGGCTGAGAGAGGACTTCCCCCATGGTGCCCTGCAGAACTGCTGCCAATCTATCCTGGATTGCTTCCCCCATTGTCCACTTGACCCTGCCCTTTCCAATTGTTTGTCCCTCATTCCCATAGGTTTTCTGCCCCTTGTCCTGTGCATTTGTACTGCCCCAGTGCCCTCAGACCGTTGGTTCCTGGCCCCATTCCTAACCCCTGTGCAGACTATATGTTCCTTGGTCCTCTGTCCCTGATCCCTTCAGCATGCTGACACAAACCTTGCAGGAATATATCACACAGGAGGCCCTCCCTGTCTTTGCTCTGCTGAGCCCTGTGTGTGTTCAGGGACTGAAATGGCTGCTCCTGCAGCCTGCTCTGAGTGGCTTCTGGGGGAGACGCTGTGAGAAGGGAGCAGCATTTCTCCATCCTGCCACAAGGCTACACAGGATATCTTCTGAAGAACAGGGAAATACCTAGCAGAGCAGAGAATAAAGGAATTTAAGTCTTCCAGCATGACTTCTGGGAAATTCTCTTGAACTTTAACTGCAGAAACAGGTAAACTCACTGTATTTGCAATTATAAAGCAATAAACCCAGAATATGCTAATGAAGTAAAAGAGTGGGCCATTATAAGAGCCAAATACCAGATTATCAGGCCACGTATCATGCTATGTGATACATCCATTCACCATTTAGACAAGATACCATATCACTGTATTTTCAATCTGCTGTTACTTACCTCTTTCTTGAAATCTTGTTTCCTTTCCTTCTGCTTCCTATTGCAAAGATTTCTATATACCAGCTTCCTTCCTGTCTCCCCATTTCTTCGTCTGAGTGCTGAGAGGCAGCACAAATTCTTTAGTCTTTGTCATAGCCTGAAATATGCCCAGTGTTGTCCTCAGATGTATGTCCTACTACTGAGAATATCCATATCTTCTGGTTTGCAAGCCATCATCATTGGGTTCCACGTGTACCTTCTGGCAAGGAGATGCTTGTACTGTGATTGCCAGCTGCACAGTGGGGAGGTAAGACCCTTCTGAAGTTCATTATTTTATTATTTTCTAGTTTGTTTTGCCTAGAAAATTACAGAAGAAAGGTATTAAGACAATCTGCACTGATATATGCCATTTGATTTTTCTCACGTTTTATTACTGCTTCCCCGACTTTGATTATTCATTCCCAAAAATTTCTTCTAATTGTATGCATTGTATGCCTTGGGTTTTTTCTTCCCCAGACATAAGCACTACATTTTTCAAACAAGCTTGGGTTTAAATTATTTATTACCCCCTGGGACTAGGAGTTTCACTTGATATGTAAGTTCTAGTAATTTGAAATATGTATATTAACACAGAGTAATAGAGCTACAGAAGGATTTTAACATCCTCCCACCTAAGGAAGGTATTTCAGACTGGCAGTCCTTAAGTAGACATGCAATTTATCCAGAGCTTGGACAGAAAAATTCTTATCCCATTCACATCTAAACTGAAATAACATGATTTGAAATACCTCCTTCATTTCAGTCAACTTGCTTTTAATATGCATTCAACAATATTTCATGTGAAAGTTTCTTTCCATCTGAGAAAAAAGAGACTTATGGTTTTGGTCCAAAAATACAAACTTGGTAATTTATATCACCAAGTACTATTTTGTTTGAGCTCCTCTTTCATATCTGTCTGTTAATACTTGTATTTTCTCATTAAATAAAAAGAGGGTATGTCTGTAGTTTACGGCTAAAAAATTTGCAATAGTTACCTTGTATCTGTTGTCTCTTATGTAACTGTAATGAAATGCTGCACTACAGCATTGCAAGGACACTACAATAATAAATTGAAGGCAGCAGAATTAGGTTCGTAACATAATTTCTTATGAATAATTGTTTTTGTTTTCCTCCTTGTCTGCAAAGAATGTTTACTGATCGTTTCACTCTCAGCAATCTGAATATGACAATTTGTTTTAATGTTCACTATCAAAGCAGATATTAGAAGCTCTGATTGTTTTTCTTAATAGTCTAAATCGTTTTCTAATTCTTGTTAAAACATATATATGGAATTAACTGTTAACCTTTCTTAGAATGAAATCCAGAAACCTTGTAAGTCAATGACAAAACTGTGATCAAATACATTTTAGCCTTATTCTTCACAGCTTTGAAACACGTATAGGTAGTGGTTACACTGCCAGTTGTTCTTGCTCAATTACAAGGAGATAGAAGAAAGTCTGACAACTGGTTGCATTCTGGATTTCTCTTGAGGGATCTGCACTTTCTTAGTATTTAAGAAACTTGAGTTGCCTATAGATAGGCTTCAATATTGTTGTAGGATTCTACATTTTGATACTACTGAATGTTTGCATAAGGAATTACATTCCTAGTGCTTCCTGAGTTCGTAAGAAACAAACAAAAAAAAAAAGTCATGAAAACCAAACACAAAAGAAACACACACACATACAAATGCCTTGCCCCAAAGCTAGTATTTGTGTTCTATTAGCCTCAGATTTCTCAAATCTACACAAATGAATAAACACCATGATATAAACATGAAGAAAAATCTTCAGACATCAGAAATTAGGAACCCTTGCCCTTAAGCATAAAGTATTTCTCAATCTAACATAAATACAACCACAAAAAGAGGATGAAAAAAAGATAACTGGAAGGGAATTATATAAATCTTGTTTCAGTAAAAACCCAGTATAGAGGGAAATCTACACTTTTTATTCCCAAACAGAATGGAAATGATTGTAGGAGTCTACTGCAGTGATTTCAACCAAGTCTACATTAACTCAGAAAAAAATGATCTATAAAAACATTTTCATCTTGATTCTCTTAGTCCTGATATTAGACATCTATCATTGGTGCAAGTATCATCTTGCAGTTTGCAAGGACACCACAGAAATAAATCCAAGGAATGGCAGGAACTATTCAATTTATATCCTGTTATTTAAGTTTTCTGTTTAGAGGCCAGTGAAACCACTGTCTTTGCAATTTCTGCACAACACAACTCAAGAGGCAGCTCATTCAGAAAACACTACTCCTCTCAGCCAATGTCTCATCTGAACATTAGGAATCCTAAACTTTTATTCAGAACATGGGTGGAAGTGCTTCATTTCCCACTCATTGTCTGCAAACTTTCCCTGCAATTAGTCCTAACAACGATTCATGACCATGTTGTTGTTTTTACTGGGTTCAGTAATGTGTGTCTGTCAGATTTGGTTCCAAGAAAAAAGTAGCTTAAAAGTCCCTTGCCTTTTTCACTTGTCTCAAAGACTGGACCAACACTGAGAAGCAGGAGCTGGAGACTTAGCTCCTTGTCTTCCAGAATGGATCCAAACACAGATGTTCCAGATCCTGAAAGAAAAACACATTTTGTAAGTGCTGGAATGGAAGTCTGTTCTGTCCTCCCAGTGCTTTTCACTTTGTGTGGAGTAGTAGAGTATTGATGGAAAATGGTAATGCTTTTCATGACTTCATGCTCTAGTGACTATAGCAGTTTCCTAGGAGAAGAGAGAGCTGGTGTTCTATTCTTCTTCTAATTAATATTTCATTATCTCTATTAAATGGAGAAAAAAAAATTTTAAAAAAGGGAAAAAAAGAAATCAAAACTCTCTCACTCCTGATCCATTCAGCTCAAAGTCCATATGCAGAAAAGTCAAACTGGTGTGCTTGCTGTCAAGAAAAAAAAAATCCTCATTATGCATTTCTGAAATAAAAGACTATTTCTTTCTCACTTAGCAGAAATGTGGTCCTATGATCTTCCCTTCTCTCCCCTCCCCCTCCCCTTTTCTTCTCTCTTTCTGTCTTTCTCTCTCTCTTTCTTTCTTTCTTTCTTTCTTTCTTTCTCTCTTTTTCTCTCTTTCTCTATTTCTCTCTTTCTTTCTTTCTTTCTGTCTTGTGTTTCTTTGTTGTCTGTCTGTCGTTTCTCACCTGCTATTACACCATTTGGATGCCTTCTGTAATCATCTTTTCCCACGGTTTCTACTCAGTCTAAATGCCAGACACACCAACACAGAATATACTTTTGAGACCAGATATCTTGCTGTGATCTGCACTGGGGTGGCTGGATTTCTTTTAACTGTAGATCTTTAAAAAGTCACAGATAATTGAAAAATGAGCAGTTAGGTTAAAAAATAAATGAACATAATATCTAAAGAAATTTGGTTTGCTCATGAGTAGTGGGTTACAATTGGGAAGGGAAAAAGTCGTCTTAGGAAAACTTTAAAATTTTTTTGAAGAGAATATGAGAACAGATCTTGGAGGCAGAATGAGAAAGGAAGGCATCTTTGGAGAAATGCTATTTCTCTAAAATTTTGAGGTAGGAAGAAGAAATTAAGAAATCAAAGCTCAAATTCTTATATTACTTTTAGTGTTAATTTGTTGTCATTTGAACTATCATCCCTGCCTTGAAAAAATGCCAGGAATCTGCCCTGTAATTCTGATTTTCCACTTTATTTGATATTTTACCCTTTATAAGTCTTTTTTTTGTGTGTGTGTTAAATAAGACAGAAATAAAGCATGAAAGGGAATTCTTTAGAAAGAATTCTTCATTCTGATTTCTGGCTTGCAGAGCATCAAAGGTAGTCTGCCACAGAAGGTGGAACTTTAAAGCAAAGAGCCTGAATATTGACCCACAGAAGCAAGCAAACAAATCAGGTTAAATAAAGTATCAACAAACCTTTAAAATTTTGGCCAGGATGTATTTGATTGTTGAAAAAAAACATGGTAAGAACCCTGTACAAAATGGTGTGTGGGTGTTCCTGCAAAAGGAAAAGGCTGGAATACTACGTATACCTATGCTTTGCATATGAAAATGACAGTTGACATAGCTGGTGTCAGACCAGCTAAGATAGCACAATACACCCAGAAAGTTACTTAGAGTTGCTAGGATAAGGTGAAACATTTTGTTGGTTTTGTGGAAGTGTTAATCTCATCACTCAGTCTATTTATGCTTAGTTTGAAACAACAGGAATTAATCATCCCCAGTTAATATCTTGAGCTCATCATTTCTTTGTATGACCTGTTACAGTGCCTCATTATTATTTTTATTTCCCTGTCATAGTCACCTAATAAAAAATTTGTGGATTTTCCCCAACTTTTCAGCAAAGGTATAGAGTTATTTCCAAATCAAAAGCTGATGTGCAGAGCTCTAGTAATGATGATCCTTTTTTCACAAGTAGAATATAATGTATTTACAGAGCAAAGGAAATATCACAATTTCTGGTTTTCTCTCATGAATGACAAGGAACAGAATTTAAATCTTTGACCCTTTCTATATTTCATGTCCTTCAACAACTCAGATCAAGTTTTTGGGATCATTCTTCTATTTATCAACAGTGCTATCCACCAGGCCCCACAATGTATTGTGTTTCCAGACATTTTTCTTCTGGGTCTTGTGACAATAGAAAGAACAAGGACAAACATTCTTTTGTGATCCTACAGCCATTCACAGGCAGTGACCGTGATCCTTCTTAGGCATCAAGGCAATTTCCACCAAGCCACCAATTTTCAAGGAACAGGGGCAAGTGATGGAATTTTCCATGGAATACAAGTGGTTCTGGCTGCCATGCCCTGTACTCCAGCACAAAGCAGTCCTGTTCAATATGCATTCTCTAGCATAAGCACACAACAGTTGATTAGAAGCCCTTATAGAACACTATATTGACAGTATACTCAACCTAATCTTTTCCCAGGAGAAGATAATGAGAACTTGGCACTGGTTATAAGCCCTCAAAAGACACATCTTAACCCCTCATAGTCACAACAGCCTAAGAACACCAAACAAAAGAAGTTTCTTCGGTGTTGCTGTTAAGTTGGATAAACTAAACAATTTCTAAAATATGTCATTGCAGAAAAGTACAGAATTCCAAAGGACTTATAAGTTCTTAGCTGAGCTGGGGAATATGCATATTCCTCTATGTCTCATGCAGCTGGAAAGGCAATTGTCCTTGACCTTGGGATGGTCAGTATGAAATCGTCTTCTAGAAGTTCCAGATCCTCAGGAACCACCAGCTCCCTGGCTACCCTTACCAAATTTGACACATGAGTTTTCCTGGGAGCCCAGGTTATACTTCTGCAATGTTTATTAAAAGGGGAACATAGCTGTAGAGTAAGTAGCTTTTAATGGAGTGTTTTTCATGACATTTGTTTTTCAGTGGCAAGGAGGTCTAATTAAGACCAAAACAAACCAAAAAAACTCAAATCAAACCAACCAAACCAACCAACTAAAAACTGAAAGAAAAAAGAAAATTAAAAAACTAAAGAAAAAAAAGGTAAAAAAGGGAAAGTATCTCATTCTCCCAGAGTTGATCTTTGATCTTTAAGTTTTTTAGTCCCAAAAGCACTTGTTGGCATGTTCTAAAACTCTGTATATTTCTGCTATTTTGTCCTAATACAGGAAAACTAATTCTAGAAAGACAAGCTGGGAGATATACTGCTTTTACCCCAAGCAGCCTAGTGTCTTTATGTGTTGAGAAAAAGCTAGATACAAACATAGGGAATGGTTCAGAGAAAGAGTAAAGTAAGTGAGCCAGACATTACAATACCGTGAAGCCCACATTTTCAACTGTTGTTTTAAACCAGGCCTGATTACTAATGAACTGTTTCTCTTCAGGTAACTCCATAAAGTGAAAGTTGCAAGAAAGCTTAGCACTGTGGATGTCACCAGGGAAATAAAATATTTCTGTGTTTATGGGTGGTAAACTCTTGTTCAAAGCTGAGCTGTAAAGCCACAAAGTCAAAAACAGCACTTCTGAAGTTTAAAATGCAACAATGAAGTGATCTATTCACAATCTTTTAAAATATTGCTCTGCATACAGACTGTGTACTGAAAATGCCCATTGTTGTGGTTAAAAAAACATAGAAGAACAAGTTCTCTCTTAGTCCACTCTTCCAGATTTGGAGAAGTCACCAAATTGTATGATTATGTGTCCAACATTTTAAAATATTTTCAGTGGATTTAAATCTTTTGGAACATTAAAATGCCACATGAAAACACAACAGTGCTCATTACTGGTCTGAGGAAGGTACAGCATAATAGCAGTCATGCAAAAATGGCAGATAATGAGAACTGGAGTAGAAATACTTGATTTAAACTTTCAATGGTGTTCCAATTGGAGGGTGAAAATTTATTGGGAACATTTAGGCATGCAAACGTCTGAGATTTGAGAAATGTCATCAGACTCCTACTCTCCTGCTACTGAATCATAGAAGTGCCTAAAATATTCAGCTACACTGCACTGACATTCAAGATCCCTTGTGTCTAAGCTATACTGGTAGCCATCTCCAAATGCTTTCTTAACTGGAAAAGCATGAATAGATATTAACTATTACATCCTGATGAAGCCCACAGACAAATGGGTTGTAGGCCAGCCTATCTGGCTTATCTGGACTCAGCCCAGATTTTTGCTTCAATATCTGCTTATGCCTTTTATTCAGCCATTTTCCATGTAAATTATACATGCTTTCAGTGGGAAATGGAGACCCCTTCATGCCTCTGCCACCTGAAAAACATACAATTGGAAAAGCAAGTCACATTGATATTCCATCTATGATTCAGTTTCATCTACAAGTTGTTTTAGACTTCTTCAGGCAAAGACAAATACTTTTAGTGAGAAGAATGTGCAACCCTCTCCTGCTCAGAAGCCGGAGTAATTTTGACTCTATTCAGTGTATTATGATAAAATAATGCCTTTGGCAAGGAGTTTGTGTGCCATACAGCTCATGATACTTTGAACAAATTCTTTCAAAGTTAAGAAAAGATTTGTTCAAGGAATTTGTTCAGGGACCTATTTATCGTCTTCTGAATTTTGAAGTTCTTTTTCCCACTGTCCACTAGTGAATTCACTTTCAGTTTTGACCTTTCTTAATAAAAAGTTGAATGATCTTTTTATTACATTTTTTTTTAAGTCATACATATACAGGTATATTCAGGTATATTTAAAAAAAGAATATACACAGGTATATTAAGGATCTATAAATATTTTGCTGAAATGCTACATTCCCAGCTTGATAGGGACATATTAGATCTAACATCATAGGTTTGATGAAATTTCAAATTCCAAATACCATAAGTCTAAGGTTTCATAAGTCTATCAAACATTAAAAACTATTTTAATGAATGAAGGTTTACATCATCAATTGCATTGCAGGTAAAATATTGAACAAGATATCTAATTGTTCTTATAATATAACAGCCTGTTCACATTTTTCTTTCAAATATTACAATTTAGTGACGTACTGATATGAAAAATATGCAGTTTTTCAACAACTTCACATACAATATTTTTTAAATCAACTACTGACAATTATAAATTATATGAAGTTGAAACTTGGTGAAGTCAGAAATGCTGTGGTTTGGCAAATCACGCCTTTTTCTGTAAACAAGAGAATACTGGGATTTTGTTTTCTTTCAGATACCCATTTCAATGATTCTTTCAACATGTTTTCCTTCTCTATTTTGAATAAAGATCTTGGGAGCAGGAACCCTCTCAACATATGTTTGAACAGCAGCCACTAAAACAAAGCATACAAATCACCTGATGTGCTTAGATATCTAAGATATCTTAGCTATCTGTGTCTAGAACTAATATAGTTAGAAAGGCAGAATCATTTTTTAATACTATTAAAGAACTGATATCTTATTCCCTTGTTCAACAAAGTGTACTCTGGAGCAGGAGTCTGTTATCTGGTCATGTCTTGGAACAGGAAATATTTTTTTCAGATAAGGTCACCCACACAAGCCAGCAGAAGAGAGCCAGCAAGAGAAGGCAGCTGTAGTCTCAAAGAAGTCATGTAGAACACAGGCAGCTTAGAAAATCCTAGCTATGTAAACTTAGAGGCTGGGGTCAGACTGTGTCTGTAAATATATCCAAGTGTTCCAAATTAAATCACTCCTTCAGATGACAGAGTACTTTACTAATTTACAGAATTACTGGGTTTTTGTAGGCTCTGCTTGGGGATTTGGGAATAGAATCCTAATAACATTTACCACTCTGTGGTGTTTAGATCCTTACAATAAACATGCATTCCTTGCAAAGCAAAACTCTAAACAGCCTAAAAATCTCTTTAAAATGTTGAGAGATGGGTTGTTTTTGTCATTCTTTAAGTAATCTCCACAGTAATAGCAATATTCTTCCATGACAAATATGGCCAGCCAATGGAAATATCATATCCATAGGATAGGTAGAAGAGTGAAACTGGCAGGTGACATGCTGAATCTATTCCAGTTTATTTTCCTTTAAAATTCTTAGTAGTGTCAGGGCTTTACCAAGGCAAAAATATTTGGATGTGGTTATACAACCATCACTGGCTGACAAGATAGACATCTTAGCAATCATGGAATATTAGCCATGCATGGGAATTAAATAATTTATTATTATATTTATCTGATGCATAGTATACGCATAAAATGCTGTACTGCCTACTTCCCAAGTAAAGTGCAGGTCAAATAAAATGTAACAAAATAAAGAACACAGGCTTCCTCAGAAGAGTGAGACATGAACAACATGAGGTTTGCATATTACATTTAGTATTTTGGTTTGTTTGTTATATTTAAACTTCCTCTAGAGTACACTTCTTTTCTCTCTATTTTTCTCTGTCTCAAACAAATCAGTAAATACACTGAAGCATAACATTATTCTTAGATATGAAATCTTAGTATTTTCTACCCTGTATCGAGCTCCTGTACCAGGTGTCTCCAGCTTAAGAGGGACATTGGACTGTTGGACCAAGTCCAGAGGAGGCCACAAAGCTGTGATAGGACTGGAGCACCTCCCAAGTGAAGATGGGGTGACAAAGTTGGGGCTGTTCAGTCTGGAGCAGGAAGGTTGTGTGGAGACCTCATGGCAACCTGCCAGTATCTGAAGGGGAACTACAGAGAAGCTGGAGAGGGACCCTTTATCAGGGACTGTAGTGACAGGACCAGGAGTAATGGGAACAAATTGAAAGAGGGGAAATTTAGGTTAGATATAAGGAATAAATTCTTTACTGTCAGGATGCTGCGACACCAGATCAGTTTGCCTAGGAAGACTGTGGATAGCCCAGCCCTGGAAGTATTCAAGGCCAGGTTAGATAAGGTCTTAAGCCACATGATCAAGTGGCAGGTGTCCCTACACGTGGCAGGGGGATCAGGATTAGATGATCTTTAAGGTTCCTTCTGATCCTTAACTTTCTATGATTCTATGACTGCTATGAATATTAAAAAAAATTACACATTATTCTAGCCATTTGGAGGATGCTTCCTTTCCTACTTCTAGTCTTCTTCTCCAGGGCTCATTATTAATTCTCCCCACCAAGCTCCAAATCAGCTGTATCCTGGGGTCTTCTCACCAGATAATTCCTGTACACACTGTGGCCTACTGCAGTTGTCCCCTCCAGTAACCCTCTAATGATTTTTCTCCTGGACTAGGTTTGACCTCCAGGTCTCTTCTGGTTCACCTGCAGCCCCCAGACCCCAGCTGCACCCTGCAATGAGCACAGAGCAATGAGGAGAAGAATGGAGAGCAGTTTTCTTGATCTCAAATTGCATATGAGTGTTACAAGCATGTTATGCAGATTATCACAAAACCTGTAACAATTTTTTTCCTCTGCTCAGTCCAGGTGATGCCTCACCTGGAGTCTGTGTCCAGTTCTGGGCTCCTCAGCACAACAGGGACATGGAGCTCCTGGAGCAGGTCCAGGAGGGTGACAAGAATGACCAAGGGACTGCAGCATCTCTCTTATGAGGACAGGCTGAGGAGCTGGGCCTGTTCAGCTTCAGGAAGAGACAACTGAGAGGGGACCCCATCAGTGTCTGCCAGGGCCTGCAGGGAGGGTCAGAGGAGGGACCAGGCTCTGCTCGGTGGTGCTGAGCAACAGGACAGGAGACAACGGGGCAGTGAGGGATGCACAGGAAATTCCACCTGAACATGGAGAGGAAATGCTTTACTTTGTGGGTGACCAGGCACTGGAACAGATTGCCCAGAGAGGTTGTGCAGTCTCCCTCCTGGAGATATTCAAGCACCACTGGGATGTGTTCTCTGGGATGACTCTGCTTGAGCAGGGAGGTTGGATCAGATGACCCAGTGTGGGTCCTTCCAACCTGATCTATTCAGTGATTTTGTGAACATTATGTTTCATAAGATGAGAATCTTATGATTTTGTTTTGTGCTAATAAGTATTCTTTTGATAACAGAAAAATCTGAACTACATTCACCAGAGACAAAATTGAATTAATCCCAGATGTACTAAATTGCTTAAGATCTTCTGACAGTCAACATACAAGTTTTTGAGATCCTAATCTTAAGAGGTTCAATATAGGAGTTTTTAAGCTCCTAGTTTTGGAAACACTGAATGCTTATGGCTAATAAGAAACAATTTCTTTTTGGTGCAGTGTTTCCATTGGAAATATTAATTCATCTAAATCAAAATATTTTGTGGAATAGGGTAATTTTCAAAAAGCTTCTTGAATATTATTGAACACTTTGTGTTAACACTTTCAGACTCAAACACTTCATGCTCAGGACCCTAACATTCTGCTAGAAGTTTACAAGTTGATGCACAGTCACACTGACAAGCACTCCTTTCATGTGGGAGAGCCATACTGATAAAGTTACTGAGCTGCATTATACCAAAACTATACTTTCCAACAGCATTTCATTAGGAAAGAAAACTTTGCAGGTCTTCCTTATGAAGTACGAATCCATTTGGAAGGAAAACAAAAAAAGTTGTCAGTTTACTGGTGGTTTCATAATGTGCATATAGAACGCTGCAGGGAAAAAGAAACAAGCAGACCCCTGAATTTCTCAGAGTTTCACACAGAATGTAACTTTGGAAGGAACCACAGTGGGTCACTTTATCCAACCTCCCTCCTCACTCAAAGCCATCCTAGAGCTTGTGGCATAGGATTGCATGACATGATTGCATCCAGGTGGCTCTGGAATATCTCCAGTGAGGGAGACTGCACAACCTCTCTGGGCAACCTGTTCCAGTGTGGGGTGACCCACACTAATGAAGTTCTTCCTCATGTTCAGGTGGAACCTCCTGTGCATCAGGTTTGGCCTTTATTTCTAATTCTAAAGTCAGAAGAAAATGTTTTTTGAGTATTTTCTAATAGTCAAATGCAATTGCTCCCCCCGCCTTTAAATAAGATATGCTTAAAGAATAAGCACCAGGAGCTAAAAGTAAAACATTAAAAGGGGCAGGTGGGTGAGGTGGATGAACCAAGTTTCATGTCCTGGTATTACTTTGATTTGGAGTACATCTTTTCAGTACTGGAATTTCTTACTCAATCAAATACTTAAGAATTTAAGGGTTTTTGCGGCTATTTAAATGGAAAAAACCCACAGGGACCGAAAACATCCCATTATGAGCACAGTAGTGAACAAGATCTCCAGTTAAGATTGAGAAAATAAGAAATTTGGAAGAAAAGCAGAACAGTAAAATTAATTTGGAATTTCCTGTTAAGTAGATAGCTTGCAAACTGGGAAATTTTGTCTTGAAAATTTTCCTCAAATTCCAAACATAGGTTTCTTTGATCTGAAGATTAAGGTGATACTTTGTGACTGCATTTTTAAAACTCTGGAGACAGTTTTTTTAAAAGAGGCATAACCCATTCGCTCCTGTCATTTCCATTTCCTGCATCTTAAGATCTGTATCTTTTTCCTAAAGGAAACAGCATCAATAATGTAAGTTCTGATATTACTTTTATTTAGATGAAGCCAAGGTGACCTAAAGGAGGGAAATCTCCATGTTCTAGCCAAGTATTAGAATGAAGCATAGCGTTCTTTTTAATGCCTGTCTATTTGTTACAACACATGCAATCAAAGCAGGCTCGAATACATAAATTAGCTGAGATTTATTGTTAGCAAATAGAGTTTATGCAATCATCTGATATTTTCCACAGCAGAAAAATATTAACTCTGCCATTCTTTAAAGTGTGGCAGTGAGTGAGAGCTAAGGCCACGTGGAAAATGAGATCAACCAGTCTTTTCCAAAAGTCTGGTCCTTGTGTGTTAGGCAGCAGCTTAACTTTCTGAAGTTTTTATTTGTTGTTAGGTAAAGTGGTTGAACTGTCAAGCTGGACAAGAACAAGAAATAACAATGACAGAATCTGAGAGACAGTAGGAATTTAGGGTTTGGGAGTCATGCTGCAAGTTTTCTTTTGTACTTGCAGACATACAGAGTAGCACATGGTTAAAAAGGAAATCTTAATGAAAGGAAGAAAGATGGTATTTCAACAAAGAGAAGCTATGGTGGTTTTTTACAGGGAACTCTTCAAGCCGGTGCAGTTTCACCCCCAGCTCCCATTCCTGGAAGCACAGGCTCTTACTGGAACAGTAAAAAATTACTGAAGATGGCTTCCGCAGGTTGTGCTGTTACCTAGCAGTTAGACTTCCCAACAGAGAAACAAGCATGCTTGAAATGAGGCTCCAAAGATGTGTGGCATGAAAAAGAGCAATGATGAAGTGCTGTCTTAAATAGGTGTATGGGAACAGAGTGTGATATGATTTCCTACTCCCGCTCATCTCAGCATTCCCAAGTTTAATGTGTTTATCAGGTAGGAAAGTTGGGCAGGTGAAAATAGGACATAGGCAAGAGAAAAACTTCACAGCTGTGACTGCACATATCTAGGCTAATTGTGAATGAGGTATCTGCTACTGCAGCAGTGAACTCGAGGCAAGGTGATGTTTAGCACACTCCAATGATTTGCTTGCATTTTTGGGAATATGTTCAGTTACAACAGCTTCCCAACTCTTCCACCTCAGCTGCATTGCTGGCAGTGTCTCCACTGGGAATTTTAAAGATATTTCAAATACCCAAAAAAATATCTGGAATATGAGGGAAAAAGATTAGAATTTATTTGTCTCCACTATGGCTTCTTCCATGACCAACTTTAGTCTCTGACTGGCTTTTTGAAATTCCTTTAAGACTATGTCTCAGATGGCAGCAGTGAGTATATGAGGAGTAGAAAGCACAACACTAAAGATTTCATAATATGATCTTGCTTTTATGCTTTAATCTCAAAGATCACAGGTGATAGTAGCTGATACTGTTCTGCTCTATCCCGTTCAAACATTAATCTTCTGACAGAACAACAATCTCTGTCCAGATTTGTCTGTATTCATCTGCTGCCATCAGTCATAAGCCTGTGAAGGTATTAATCGAGAAATTGGACTTTCAGAGTTTTTCTTGTACTTGGTGTTTCCCAGCTCTACATTTCAGACATAAATATTTTTTGGAATAGTGCAATCTTATGTTTCTTGTCCTTTTTTCTACTTAATTGTTTTTGTCTTGGAGTTATATACTAGATTTAAAAACTGGCTTTAATTTACTAGAACATCTTGTTAACTTGCATTCCTATCAGGATCTTTCATCTCTAAAGCAGATTGCTTCATCAAAACTATTTACCAGTAAAATTTTCAAAGACACTTAAATCAGAGTGACCATTTAGAATTCCTTAAGCCCCACAGAAAACATAATAATGTTGCTCTCCTTTCTAATTTTGTATTCAAAATTTTTGTTCTACTTAATAGAACAGCTGAAGAGAAGTAATCAGAAAAATATAGTTCTATAGCAGAGCCAAAAGGAATGAAACAAGTTGTTCTTAAGTCTGAAAACAGTAGTTATAGCCAGGATGGATTTTCAACACATGTATGTCAACACTTGTACAGAAAGGGTAAAAACAAATTGGTGGATCTGATTAATAGGGAGGTTGCTTACATTTTGAACTCAGGGTGATATATGTAAGTAAGGACTACTAGCCTGGATCTGTGGCAAAGGTCAACCATTTAAAAGCACAGAGTTTCTGAAATAAGGACTACAATGTATGTCTCGCTAAACAATAAAATCCACCCCTGCTTAAGTTGCATACAGTAAGAGCATGATAAATACAAACCACATCTTCATAATAGCTGGGATGGAAGAAGTGCTCACCCAGTTTTTAGAGGCAAAGTCTTCCAGAATCTAATGTATTTTACTTCTAATTGTGTTATATCTATTTTACTTCACGTGTTTTCTGCTTTATTTGGTACACTCAGGTTTGCAAGGGATGAATTAAAACATTAATAGAGAAAACAATGTGATATATAGTTTAATGGTTTTGTAGCAACAGCAAATAGAACTTTAAATTCTGGTATCTTGATGGATGACTGAATATGATCCAGCCATGGCACTCCCAGCCCAGAGAGCCAAACGTGTCCTGGGCTGCATCCAGAGCCCCGTGGGCAGCAGGGGAGGGAGGGGATTCTGCCCCTCTGCTCTGCTCTGGTGAGACCCAGCTGGAGCTCTGCATCCAGAGCTGGGGTCCCAGCATGGGACGGACAGGGACCTGCTGGAGAAAGTCCAGAAGAGACCATGATCAGAGAAGGCGGGATCACCTTTCCTACAAGAACAGGTTACATGAGTTGAGGCTGTTTAGCCTGCAGGAGGGCAGGCTCCCTGGGGATCTTATAATATCTTCCAGTACCCAAAGGGAGCTTTAGAAAAGATGGGAAAAATTCTATCAGGAAGTGCAACGATGGGATGAAAGATAGTCATTTAAGACTGAAATTTAGTAGATATCAATTTGATTTTAGAGAGAAATTCTGTATTGTGAGGGTGGTGAGGTATGAGAACAAGTTGCTTGGAGAATTTGTGGATGTCTTATCTCTGCAAGTGTTAGAGGCCAGGCTGAATGTGGCCTTGAGCAACCTGATCTAGTGGAAGGTGTCCCTGCCCATGGAAAGGAGGTTGGAGGGAGATGATCTTTAAGGTCACTTCCAACCACTCCATAATTCTGTGCTAAATGTCTGGGTAAATGAGACTATAGTTTTGTTTAGCAATTTCATTTGTGTGAAAACTGCAAATGACTTATGTATTACACACTGTGTTGTAAAAGATGGAAACCCCTTATTGTGAATTCATTGTGCCAGAAGAAAAGAATGGATACACTAATGTTACAGCTTCAAGTCAGCATCTTATGGTTTAAAGATCCGTGATTCCAGCTGTAACTCCCAATACATCCTATACTTTAAGAAGAGTCAATTTTAGCTTTTCATTACAGTCTTGAGAAATGTCAATTTATCACACAACCTGTGATAAAATGTTTCACTGTCTAATGAAAAACATTAAGTAATTTGATCTTGCTTACCCTTATGTGAAAAAAGTTGACAAGAAGCTGAGGAACACACCAGCATGTACTTTGCCACACACGTCAGAGGATAATTTATCATGCAGGTACGTGTTCAAGATTCTAAGCCCTGACACTTGCAGACAGTATAATAGGTTCTCATATCTTTTGGACTGTGTCAGAGGAAAATGGGCTGGGTGAGATGGTGCAACAGAGTGTTCCAACAGCTTTTTACAGGTGTTGTCATGCCACTATCCCTTGATCTGAATGCTGCTAAAATGAATCACGGTTCTCTATACATAATTCACTGTCATTGGCATGTCTGCCTTTCTTAATTCTACAAGACAAAGAAAATGAAATTAAGAAATACAGAGTAAAACTACCTCAGAGAGCAGACATAACTTTATGAACCTGAGAACTGATATCCAGCAGTATAACTTCCAGTTACCAACAGAAAGTAATAATAGTAATTTCTGTGAAATCTATGTCAGGTAATAGAAGTCATTTTTCGGTGCATTATTGAAAAGAGTTCTATTTCTGCCTAGGAAACTCCGTCATATGTATTTTCCCTGAAATTTAACTCTTTTCAGTTAAGGACAGGCTTCAGCCTCACACTATTTTCTACAGCAATCATATATGTCAAGCTTTGCAAGTAAAAAAATATTAGTATTTATTCAGTGCTTCCTGAAACTACTAAGAAGATTTTTCCGTCTCTAGATTTTGTTTTTGTCTGAAACATTACAGGTCTGTCTGCAACTCAGACATTACTATTTATTAGTACAGTATGTTCTTTGCTTCTACTACTGTGTCAGAGGTATACGGCATTGACTTGGTGCCTTAAGCAAACAAAAGAGTAAAAGAATAATCAGATAGTCGATGAAAAGATTTTCAGTTAGAGTAGACTTTGACTTTTGTAATTCTTTACAAATACCAGTTCATTTAAGGTTACCTTGTTTGTACAAAGTAAGAACTTCTTGTAATGAAGCTTCAGATCCCACCTGTTCTTTGATAGGGTGGATCTTATCAGCAATTTAATGTGACTGAAATTATGAAAACCTTCAATGCTACAACAGAATGCTAGTCAATAAATTTCTTAACCAGGTCATCTCCTGGCATTCAAAGGAGTACAAACAATGCTAAAAGAATCACTTTTATCATGGTTACTGTTCCTTTACATGAAGGCTACTGTAATAGTATGTCCCCATTAAAATAAATACAAAAATAAACTCCTGAAGATCTGCAGCTGAAAAGACATCCTTTTCATATCAGCTGACCTTTATACACTTGAGGCATATCCAAGTTTCCTCTCAGCAGTGCCAAATCCTCCTCTTGTTTTAGAATCATTACTAGTCTGAGATATCTTTATCCTGAAACATCATGAAAGAACTTTGGGTGGCCTCCCTCAAGTAATCCATACTACTTCACTATATACCTAACAAAATCAATTTTCTTGGTAAAATAACAACTTAATCAAAGCCTGTGTCCTCCAGGTGGAGTCAGTCAAGAAATCAGAACTGATACGTCTTTCTGTTATGAAATGCTGAGAGGAATACAAATTCATGTGAACATTAAGAAAAAGCAGTGATAAAAAAAATCTTTGGAGGGTTCCTCATTCTCAGCAGTGGAGACAGGGAACAGGTATTTTCATCAGGCAGAAGAGAGATCAGAAAAGCTCCAAGAGAAGCTTTAGACAACATGGCCAGCCAACCAAAATCAAGAGGAAGACATGCCCAAAGACAAACACCTGGACAGATACAACGGGGAGGAGGGTATCCCACAGGACTACGAAACAAATAGATTTTAGCAAGCAGGTGACTGGAACAGAGTGAATAACCAAGTACAACAGCAGTGAGGGAAATTGGTCAGGCACCAGGAATGAAGAAACCAAGGCAGCAGCAGGGTCAAGACTGAAGTGGGGGTAGTCAAAGGAGTAACACACACAGATGAGAGGACATCAGACACTCCAGGATATGGGACTTGCCTACACCCACAGTCACACTGAGGAGGAAAAAACAAGTTGTACAATCCCAGCATACACCTAGTATTTACAACAAACCTTCGGACACCCTCCTGGGACCACCTGCAGCTGCAGCAACATTACACAACTGTTGCAGTAACAACGGGTCTTACATCCTCAGCAAACATAGGAGAGGTTTCCAGTAATCAGAGGACTGCTTGAAAATCACACTGTAGTTTTACAACATGCACAGAGGTTCCGATCCCCACCCATTTCCCCATGACCACTAATGGGCAAAGAGATCCAGCATTTAAAGCATATGCTACAAAGAGCCTGGGTCTTCAAGGATAGCTTTATTCCAAACATGGATTTAACCATGGTGATCATGAGGAGGACTGAACAGTCACAGATGTAAATAATGCTATCTAATAAAAAAAAAACCCCAAAACACCAAACAAACACCCCCACCCTATCCCCCCCACAAAACAAAACAAAACAAAACAAAACAAAACAAAACAAAACAAAACAAAACACCATCAAAAATCTGTAAGTCAAACTGGACATTTTAAACTGTTATATATTGTACCCAGAACTGCACAGGGTTCCAGAAGATTGTCCAGCTAATTTTATGGAACTCTCTATCACAACACACTATTGATATATTGCAATATTAGAGATTTTTCATTTAACTCTGCTGTATTTGAAATCCTTTACGGTTCGGGGTTGCATACATTTTTGTGATAAAAACTAAGGAAAACAGAAAATTTAAAATGCAACAGAAAAATTCTTGATGATGTTCTGAAATTCTGATGGAATTAATTAGGAATGAGGGGGTGAAAGACTTAATTCTCTGAAGAAATACCTGGGCTTAGTTATTTACAAATACCAATTAAAATCTTGGATGTCAGTGCCTTGTGCTGCTACTCAGTGTTGAACTGTAAGTGAACTGATAAATAGACATACATTTTTTAGATGCAAATTCTATTCTTGGTTAGATTTTGAAAATTACGCTAAAATATTTATACCAATTTGATACTTTAGTTACGGAGGCAATATTTCTTAATAATTAGGTTTTACTATTTAATAACAAAAGAGTATGCAATATTTCAGAAGTTCACATAGTTCCCTGTTCAACTGACTGTTCAGTATTTCCAAAGTTCCTCACTAAGTATTTATGTACTCTACCCTCTTTGTACAATCTGATTCTCCAAAGGACATGACCTACACATGCTTATTTCACATCTTCATCCCAGTCCGTGTAAAGAACACCCTGCCTGGTATTACTGACATGCACAAAATCATCTCATATTATGACAGTCTTAAAATAGACCCTATTTCAACCTTTCAATTCTTAAAGCAGGCTTTAACAGCAAGATAGATACAGACTGCAAGAATAGGACAAGGGATAAAGGTTTCAGACTAAAAGAGGCCAGTTTCAGGTTAGGTATAAGGAAGAATTTTTTGGACACTAAGGATGTTGAAAAACTGGAAGAGGTTGCCAGAGAGGTGGTGAATGACTCGTTCCTGAAAACATTCAAGGCCAGGTTGGACAGGGCTCTGAGCAATCTGGTCTAGTTGAAGATGTCTGGGCTGATTGCCAGGGAGGTTGGACTAAATGACCTTTTCAAGTCCTTTCCAACTCCGTATAATTTTGTGATTCTATAATTCATTAACAACAGTTTTTATTAAAAAATAAAGACAAGAACAAGTTTTTTTTGCACAACACAGAGATACTTGAGATATCTTAATGAGATGAAAACAGCCTAAGAAAACTAATGGATCTTTGTTCCTAAGCATATTGCCCCACAGTACATGGCGTTGCATTGTGAGATAAAAATATACCTGAACATTTGATTAGTTTTAAATCCAGGCATTTCAAATGATTGTATGAGGGAAATCTTTTTTTTCCCCCAAATATTTACCTGTATAGCTATTTAATACTAAAGTAAACAAAGCTATATAAATTTTGAGGTAGAGGTGCTATGTAGAAGTAACCTGTAGGTCCTGGTCCATGGCAAGTTGAACAGGAGCCAGCAGTGCCCTGGCAGCCAGGAGGGCCAACCCTGTCCTGGGGGCAGCAGGGACAGCAAGACCAGGCCAGCAAGGGAGGGGATTGTCCCCTCTGCTCTGAGCTGGGGCAGCCTCACCTCCAGTGCTGGGGGCAGGTTTGTGTGCCAAAAAAAACCCTTTAACTATTAGAATGTCCAAAAGATCAGTGAAATTTGCCAGCTAGAGAATAATACAAATTTTGTTCTTCCCATTTTAAAGCATGGCTATAATCACAACAGTATTCCATATTTTTATGAGGCCACGTCTGAAGCTTTTTTTTGTAGGAAACAAACACACTTGAAAATAAAAATATTTGGATAACTTGAAGGCAGCAAGGCTCACAAAAGCAAGGGGAAACAAGAAATAATCATTCTCCCAGGAACTACAGAAGTGGAAATGTGCAGTTTAAAAGGTTAAGTCTTATGTGCGTCTCAGTTTCAGGCTATTGAGCTGGCATCCTGAAAACAACCTCCTAAGAACACTAAAGCACACATTTAGAAATGCTCAGAAAGGCAAAAATTAGCTATTCCAGGAACAGAGGCCTTGAAACTCAGTTTTGTGCATCTTGATTCGTCCACCTCATGGCACTGAGTTCTGTGCAGCTGAAGTGATAGGCCAAATGATACTTTGACAAGAGGCAAGAAGAGAAACTCCAATCCCTCTGAATGTCCATGTGAACTTGCACAGAGATGTTCCCCTGTGTGCTGGGCCTGCAACAGAAAAAAAATCTGTTGACATTCAATTGAAATGAAAAATTATCTAAAGTGCAAATAACGATTCATTTGTACAAGACTTTTGTTAGTCCCTTGCTCAATAACTTCAAAGATTATGTTAATATATAGACCTTCTCTTCTTTTTAGAAGTGGATTTCTTAATGATCTCTCATAAAGACAGGACTGTAGTATGGAGATTCTGCATAAATTTATCCTGAGTGACAGTAACTGGTGAAAAAGAAATAGTTCATTTGCTTTACATAAAGCAAGACCCATCACATTTATTCATTATTCATTTGATGTAGCTGATTAAATTGATGTGCCAAAACAAAATCCCTGGAGAAATATAATAGTTAACTCCTGGTATTTGCTCGTATATCTTTTTAATTTAAGTGGCATTTCTTTCTTCTTGTCTAGTGGAGATTTTCAACTTATTCATCCACAATTTATGCCAATACTTTTGTCTTATAATTTTTATTCCTTTTGTTCTCTTGTGCATAATCAGAGATTTCCAACAGACTGAGGGAGTAGGTGACCCAAAAAAAATAACAATTTGTTTCTAGGGATGCTATGAACTGCTCATTACAAAAACGTTCATATTGCTTGACATATTTTCTTATTTGCAAAGGAAGGAGAGCAATGTAGAACAGTCAGGGAACACCAGCAACTCCTACTGGCATGAAACAGGGCAATTAGACAGCAACACTTTCTTACTGATTCTCCAGCAAAAGCCGCACAAGCACTTTTATACCTGAACCAAAAGGTTTTCTACACATTTTCTGAAGAAATATCATCTTCTTACTCCTGCCACTAGCCTTCATGAAATAGTTGGCTACTGTTAGCAGCTTTTTAAATGCCCTTTAAATTTTACTACTAGTCTATACTAGTTTGTTTTGAAACACACATGCTCTAAAATTAGGAATGTAAACATCAAGCTATTGAAGTGTAACTGCTAACAGCAAAAATTAATTATCATTACCAAAACTTTAGTATCAAATGGACCCTTTCTAAAATGCACCACTCTACAAAGAGTCCTGACTCTGAAGTCTAGGGAACCTGTTGCCTTTTATTGTTTTTCTGAAAAGTAAGTTACAGTTACAGTTAAAATCATTATATTGACAATCATATCATTATTTCCCTCTCTGTTAAAATACTTTGCAGTGAAATCCTGGAAATAATAGACATGCTTCACACAAATCTCTTGCCTACACTTCTTTTTCCTAAGAAACTACTTGGAAAGATACTAGGATTTTTTTACAAGCTATTCCATATTATACATACTATATCAATTTGAATAAAAAAGCCAGAAACCACCAACAACAAACCCCCACAATAAAGCATTTCAAACACACTCCTCATAGAACAGATCTGTATAAAGCAGTCCATGGAAAAATAAATAATCAGGAGAACTATTCAATCATCTACAGCAATGTAATAATTTATGAACTGAACAAATAAAAAAAGGGTACCGGAAGAAATACATTATTTAAGTGCTGAGGAATTGAAATCCAGAGGTTGCACAATGCCGTCATCCTGGAGCTATAGTTTTAGACACATAATAAATTGCAGGAAGCTCCTTGAAAGAAGGTCAGCATAAATTATAATATCAATACTCATATTAAGCTAAATTTCTAAACTGTCTGCTGCAATACTAAATATGTTTCCTTGGGGTTTAAAACTAGAGGATCACACAAATATCCTTAGAAGCAAATATCTGAATTAATTTAGATTCCATAAATCTTGCTTGACTTAACAGGGTGGGCATTTCTGTCTCAGCAAAGGCGTTATCTTTTTTGAGGAAAGGAAGAGTGATTCATTAACTTCATCATGCTTTGTATAAGTATAATTACTCCCTGCCCTGAAGGCAAATTTTTTTATTTTCCTGATTTTGAAAGAGCAATAGCTGGGAAGCTCAATAACCTGTGTGAAGCATGAGATATGAGGCGAAAGTGCTCATGATAACATTTCCCTATCTGAAGTTGGTAAGCAAAAAATAACTTTAAAAGTAGCATTCCAGAAATGAAAAACAAATCTTGTCCTCAGGCAAGTGTGCAGAAATTTTTTTCCATGATATTCAAGAAGGCAGCAGCATTACGCCCTCACCTTATTTCCATTTATTGTGACCAGTCTATCATTGTGTTTATGGTATGAATCACTTCTGCTGTTGCTTTGTTGGCAGCACTGGCAGAAATCCCAATTAGCACTACTGAGGCTGAACGGATTTAACACATACTAATATTTGGTCTGTTTCAAACAGCAACAGAGAAAAGGAAAAAAGATTCTTAGAGAAAAGTGACCTTACAGAGTACTCTATTACTTCCTTTCTATGGCTGTTTTCTTTATTTCTATACACTCATGTAACAAAACTTAAAAAGAAAAATAGGTAGACAGCCCTGATATCCCACTGCCAAGGAAGCTCCCACTTCTGACTTTTTGCACTGCCTGCTCAGACATTGCTCCCAGATGGGATGGTTTCAGAGTCTGTGTCCCAGCACACTTGGAAGCATCTCTGTGACTGTGTTCTCTGTGCTTTGTGTGTAAGCTCCACCCGGGAACAGAACTCTTGATGTTGTTGATCTCTCTGGTGAGCTCAGACTAACAGACAAAATAGGATTTCAGGGTCTTTTTGTTTCTTTCTCATTAAGCGTCTGAATTGGTTTCATTTCAGATATATACCCTATGGCAGAAAACCAAGCAAATCAGATTTCAGCAGAAGGAAGCACACAACACAACTGTGACAATTTACAACTGAGTGGGTTAGAATTTGTTTCCAGTGTATGGCTTAATTAAATAGAACCCAATTTTAAAAGGTTATCCTGTGTGCTTCTGTTAATATGTAAGCACTCAGTACTGAAGGTGGAGAAAAGCTTCAAGGCAATTTATTCTTTTAAACGACAACAAAAAAAGCACCTAAAGAGAAAATTGAAATTGATTTTTTTAAATTCTAGTTTTATTAGTTAGAACCAGGTCCTTAGGTAGCAGATTTAAAGTCTGTAGGCAGAAAAGTGCACTGTGAAGTCAACAAACTCTTAGACCCATATTCAACAGCAGAAGGGAACAGAATAGGACAGAAAATATTTTTAAACAACAAGTAAAAGCTGAGTCTGCCAAATATGACTACAGTTGCAGCTGTGTTACTGCCAACAGTGCATATGTTTCATATGGGCAGCTGAATGCTTTCTATTCAGTATGCAAGAATCCTGTTCTCCTGACCTATATTAACTAGAAATGCTCTAAAGCTTTCTGAAACAGAAACCTCTCACATGTAATTACTCCCTGCTCTGTAAAACTTCTAAAGGCTTCTTTACACATGTATATACAGGCTATTGCTCTCAGTATTCTAATTAAAAGACAGTTGCCTCCACTTCAAATTCAAAGAAAACAGCCAAACCCCAGTAATTCCAAATACGACTAAATTGCATCCTAAGTGGGCTTCTTGGCAAGCCCAGAATGTCCAGATGAGATATATTGTGAGAATATGTTAGGTCTCCCTGTTGGTCTCCATGCCCAGATTTTCTCCTTAGAAACAGTGTCCATATATGTGCATGTGCGAATGGAAAACAGCACAGATTTTGTCCTACAGGGAATCAACGTGCTCAGGGAAAGTGTCCAGGTCTGGAAACTGGGAAGGTTTCCCAGATCCCAAAGTACAGACATAGACACTAAGAGACAGGGTCTGGCTCCTCAGTTCTCTGGTTTTCATAATCCAGTTGTCCAAAAGGATCTGAAAACTGGCCTAAAAATCTTCACTGTCCTCTGGTTTTAGATACAAGCTGTCTTCAGGAAAGAAGGAATTGTGAATTCTGATGTGAAAAGCTTCAGATTCCAGTTTCCAGGTCCTAATGAATCAGTTTGTTCAGAAATCAAAAGGACACAAATTAGGTGCTTGATTGAGACAGAGGAGAAGACATCCACCCATAAAGCAAAGCACATAAAAACCCCACAATTCTGAGGAAATGCTGTGGTAGGGCTGTTGAATAGCATCCTGTAAGCAGAAGAAACAATATAATCCCCTAGCCATCCCTTCTGTAGGCTTAGGAGAAAGCCTAAACATAAAAATACATGGAAGAGAGATAGCTACACCCAAATATGCCACCAAGACTGTGGAAAATCTGTGTCTTTGCTGGAAATCTATAGCTAGTACAGTGTCTACAGACAGTACAGTATTTCCTCCTGTCCAGTGGATTTCTGACCTATGTTGTCTGTGGAAAAGATTCTAGTCTTATAGATCACCATTTATGAAGTTCAGAGGTTTTTCCAGGCATTTCTCACAACCAGTATTAAGTCACACCAAAATTCAAATGCAGCAGTTTTACACCAAATACACAACAGGGTGTACAAATAACATATAAAACAACCCACTTTCACATCTCACTGAAACTCTAGACAGCAATCCTTTTCTTAAGAGGTTTTTCACACAAAACACTGACCAAACTACTTTGCTTGCTATCTGGTCAGTCAACAAAACAATAAGCAAAAGTGATGTAGTAGTATAACAGATTCACCCATTTTCTTCCCAGAGAATACTCAAATAAATAATTAGGCCAGTCTAGCTAAATTTGGAGTGATAGTGATCTAATCCCTCCTGTAAAGTTCCACTTTTCCCTCCATACTTCTAACCATCAGAAGACAGTTAATGTGGCTGATAGAAATCTTGTATGTTGATCTCCTTCAGGCTACTAGTAACTTCATCTACTTCAGTGCCAGTTGCCAAGGGAACCAACAAATTGAGTCAGTGATAATCAGGGTAATCAATTTCAGTTATTTCCTCTGCCTTTCTCTACTAAGCCAAAATGCCCTTTTATCTCATTAAGCTGATCAAGCATGGGTTTGGTCTCTTGTTCGCTGAACACAGCTCTTAGGAAAAACAATCCTTCTGCTGCACCACAGCAGTAGAGCGTGACAGCTGGGTGAACTGAAAACTAGCCATATTCACCAGGTGCAAAAAAAAACCTTGTAAAAGTGATACAGCTCTTAGTAACTGACTTAGGAAATGCCCAGTCCTTGAAAGGCAGATAGACAGTGTGGATGTAGCCACTGGAATTATTTTGTTTCTTTGTTTTTTTCATTCACAGCTAGATAGAGCTAGCTAAATTGAGATGAAACAAACTAGAGGGAAGCAACTTTGGGCTTATACTTCAGATACACATTAAAAAAGACACCTAAGAAAACCTTGATGGGTAGAATAACAATGAGATGTAAATCTAGGAAAACATTTTGGAGAAAAATTTTAGTAGAAGAAGTGTTGCTATTACAATCTTAGCATAGACAGCTAATGTGGTTGCCATTTAAAGTCCCTAAATCATTGTCTGTATCTCTTTGGGTGCTTTCATCCCCTTCTTCTGCTGGTAAAGTCAGTCTGGAAGGACAGTTTGGAAATTGCTGCCAATGAAAAAAAATGGTTCTGCTGTTTTAACAGCTAGTCTTAAAGGTAGCACTGAAGAGACAACTATAGCCCTTCCTTGGCTTTGATATCTTCCCAAAAGTTTAGCTTTTGAATCAGATTTCAATTTCATTGAAGATTTTCTGTAATATCCTTTTGATATGTATAATTAATATGTATAATATGTATAAGCATTTGGATTGACTAATTTAGGAAAGAATAAGAATCCTTCTAAAAGTACTTCCATGAGGCCTGCATCCGAACACTGATACTCATTAATTCTATTTTTATAATGCTATCAGATATTTGTTGTATTTTTATGACACACACAGAAATATCCCAGATAAAGAGATAATAAACTTTTGAAAAGGTTTGTTTAAAAGCTACCTGGGCTAAATATGTAGTTTGGAATTGTCAGATCCTATCCTACAAGTTCTGGCTTCTTAAACTCTTACTCTTGCCAAGATAGTACTATAGGGAATGGCTTTGAACAATCCTGAGACCTAATCTCTCTGCAGTAGCTCTGCCAACCTTCATCAGGCTGGGCTATCACACCAATGAAACCAAAGACTGGAGAGTATTTGGCAATTTGGTTGGAGTCCAAATCACCCAGTTATGACCTAGGGAAAAAAAAATCTCCTCACTGTTTAGAATATAGACAATACAGAGATTTGTTTTAACAGACTATCTTCATATTCAAAGGTCAAAAGCTCTGCTGAGATGTTCCATTACCAGATTACCTTTTGAGACATTTCACCTGGCTCTTACCCAAGAACAAAAGTTATTACCAGAAGTCCTGCACACTTCCTGTAGACAACAATTCTACAAGCTCTATAAATTTTCCAGCCAACAATAAGACATTCTACTTGTTATTTGTAGTAATAATATATGTCTTTATTGTATTTTGAGACAAGCAGTGAAACAAGAGATTATATTCTGTGAAAATTATAGGACATCTTTACTCTTTTTATGCTGATATTTTTGTGCAGTTTTTATCACAGCTCTACTTTTTAAGAGAGAGGGAAATAATTTGTCACACTGTAGTTTACTTACAGTAAACATTACTTACATTGTTAAAGCATCATAACATTTATAAAGCATGCTTAGCATTTAGCACTGCTCTCGGTTGCTTTGTTAATATTTCTTAAATGGCAACATAACTAACACAAATTAAAGTCAGTAAAAAGCTACACATATTTAAATATAAACCACTGCTTTAGGACTCAATCTAATCTCTTCTTTTGTAAATGGCAGAAAAGGAAATTAATTTGCATATATGCTTTGATTTAGCAATTCAGGTTGAACAGATAAAGGAGAGCTCTGAAGAACAGATAATTAAAATTAAAAGCTCTAATAATTGATGGGCTTGGAGGACAGCCTCAATAGATGGCCCAACCTTTTAGTACTCATCAGGTTTGATTAAACCTTAGCAGTATGAGAAATGTGCAAAATAAATTTAAATATATAACAGATGTGCTGTTAACACATTCAAATGTTTTAGCATCTCCTTCTGGATTTATTTTATTCTGATTCTCTGGTAGCACAGATAGACTATTGATACTATTTTTTTTCTGCATGGCTAATTGTGTGCACTGGAGAGCAATCAACTGTGATTCTAAGCACTGAAGAGGGATTTTTAATCTCCATGGCCTCTGAGGAGCTTTAGCTGCTGGAAGTCCTGGTGATGTCATTTGGAGTGACAGAAATTCAAGATTTGTCAGTGATTTCTAAGCTGTACATCAGAGGTTTTAATTAAAACCATTTACTGTATTTTGGCTCAAAACATGGGCAGAACTAAGAGCATTCAACCTTGTTTCCTTTCAGACAATGTCAATCTGCAAGAGCTTTTCTTGTCTTCTTTTTCCCATGCGAATTACTCTTAGAAGCACAGCAACTGGCAGAATCTCTTTAAAGCTTGTGCTTCCTCCCCAGGCAGAACTGGTTCCAGAACTGGGGACCTGACCAACAAATGCAGGAAGCTTCATGTTCAGAACAAGATTTACCTGTGGTTCTGGCCTATAACCTCTATTTCTGTATGTGCTGCTTCCCAGGTAAGAGGGGATAGGAGGGCTGTGAAAGACAATCTGATGAGCATACAGAGGACCAGGGCAGCAAACATATGAATGGGAAGAGATGTGACTCATAATCATGACTTTTGTTTCAGTCAACTGCAGTTTCATTTCACTCTTTCTTCTGGGCATAATCCTTGTTCTTGTCCCGCTCTCTTTTTCTATTTGTATTTGCTCATTAATGAGGAGGAATTGGTTTTTACAGAAACTGTTACGTCATCTGCTCTGTAATTCAGCTAAGGCATATCTGACTAAAGGATAATGCAACATTGAGATAACATTTATCCCAATGGGGATAAGTGAATGGCCTCAGGAATGTTTTAGAGAAGATTTGCACCAAAATAAATCTGGATCCAGACAAGACTCTTCTTTTAAAATAATTTTGAGGCTGACAAATCAACTTATTTGCTTCATCTCCTTTGTTGCCAAAATTAACAGATGTATTAAACTTTTTAAAGGCTCTTATATCTTCACCATTACTCACCTTCCCCACCCTTGATTTCCTCTCTTAAATGGTTATTAATATGTAGTTAGAGTGAAATTCAGTACTAAAATATTTATGTATTTGCTGTAAATTCAAATGTTTTAGCATTTATTAAATTTATCTATTAAATAAATTTATCTACTGCTGTAAATGACAGCAATCTTAAAGGTCCCAGGTGTACTTGTCCCTTCTTTACTGTGGATTAGATTGAAATCATATTTTTGAGAATGACCCCAGTCTTTATAAATTCTGGCTAGACTTCAAAAAATCGGTTTTATCTTTCAATGATAAGTAAGAAATTTAAGGTATTCTCCTTAATCATTTATGTTGCTGTGACTTTAATATTTTCAAGCCAATATAAATTAATATACAGCTCGCAACATCAATTTTAATACACTTAAAGTTTCAGAGCATTCCATTTCTTCTACTTATACAATAATTAATTTTCAATTTTGAATTTAATATATGTAGTATAATTATTTGATCTGTCAGAATGACCTATATTGCTTGAAACAGAAATACTAGGTGCCATAATACAAAAACACCACCACAATAACTTTGTGATTAATTGAGAAACTGAGCCTTTATTTCCTACCTGCTTGTTGGGTCCACAAAGTCCAGAGTGTACCCTGTGTTAAACAAGCCGTGGTTCCTTTAATGATGTTCATTTGATTATGAATGAAACTATGATACCATAAACTAACAGAGAAAAAGTCTTTTTTAACAGAAAACCTAAAGGAATGCCAAAATCAGGTCTGCCATATTTCTTTCAAATTACTACTGGCTCTCAAATGTACAGGGTGCAGACACAATTTTTCAGATATGTTCACTAGACTCTAACTTTGTTTGGCTCCACATTTTCTTATGCTGCCTTGTGCTGGTTTTTGTTTGTTTTTTTTTTTGTTTGTTTGTTTGTTTTGTAATATATACATGTTTATTACATGTAACTGGATACCTGCCTTGAATAGAAAAACATGTCTATCTGGGGTGGATCAATATTTGCATCCTGATTTGCACTTGTCTCGGAAATATCAGCTACAGAACATCCATGAAACACTTTTATATCTCATCCCAGACTAACAAAACTTAAAATATCAATTACGTAAAAAATTACACTAGCTGTGATGACATTAATCATGTGCTAAAGTGTGTGTTAGGATAAGGCCTGACAACAGCAGGCCTGATAACAGAATTACCTGTGAAAAGAACACAGATAATTCTCACAACCATCAAAGAAGTTATTCATAAAGCAATAATACTCATCACGTGGAAACACTGTTGAATCTAGACTCATCTAAGCACTATTTTTCTCAGATTTGAAAGCACTGAAAACTATTAAATGGCCACTTAATCCATTTTGTGCCAATTGACACTATGAGACATTCTATTACATGGTGGGAAACAAAATTTAATGACATCTTACAGCATTCACTGGAATTTGGGTGTGTGGCTGGCAAAGGAGGAAGAAGAAAAATAAACAACAGGGAATTTTTATGGTTTTAGCTAGGATGTCTATTTAATCTAAAATATTCAGAGTAATGAGTTGAAATAAAACAGTGAAGACATGTTATCTCCTTTTCAGGTAGTCCGTATACCCTGTTTTTAGCTGCCTAGGATTCAAGTTAATATTTCAAAATAACTCTTGCAGGCAAATTGTTTTCACTATCTGATGAGAGATGGTGAGCTCGTTTACATGGTGACATTTAGCTTGTGACACTTTTACAGCTCTCTGACAGTTTGCAAAATAGAGTGGCCTCTGCAGCTTTTTCAGAATGATAATTACATAGCTCCATTTCATTTATCTAGGATGTACAGGCACAGTTATCTTCAAATGGCTGAAGTTGCCTGACATTGAAAAATAATTCCACCCTGTTTTACTTGTAATTGATCTAGCTGGAATTGTCCTGTATTTCACACCTTTATCATCCTTTCATTTAAGTAATCAATCTGAATCGTGCTAACTAATACAATACAATAGAAGAGAAATAAACTCTAAATGTTGGGGTTTCCACCATAGGAAACATTGTTCTTTGTGTTCAGTTTGACAGACCTCACTCATTTAATGACAACCAAATGGCAAACAGAGGTTGGTGCTGACAGGCAACTGTTAAACTGCACAACACAAGAGCTGTCAGCTTCCCTGCGGCATGCTGAGAGATAAATCTTCCTGCCTCTTCACAGTAATGCCCAGATCTTATCTGAGAAACACAGTCAAACCTGTCCTGATAATGATTTCCATAAGCAAACATCCACTTCTAGCCACTTGGAAGTGTTGTCAAGTCACCACTTTCATTCTTCAATTCTCAGTTAATGATCCAGCGATAAATTTTGCTCTGGATCTGTCTGAAGGACAAAGGTTCAGTGCCAACGCTGCTTCTCAAAGCATTTAGCTGGAGAACCCCAGAAGTCAAGGAAATTTAGCTTGGTCTTGACAGATGTTTCAGAAACAGCAAAAGAGCTCAGAGCACCTGCTGTTTCTAAAATAAAATAAAATAAATAATAATACTAATACTAATAATACTAATACTAATAATAATAATAATAATAAAACCCACAAAAAATCCCACTTGGAAACAATAAAATTCAGACAATTTAAGGATAACTCAGTCTTCACTGTGTGTTCATTTCTCCAGATCACTGACAAAAAAATTGAATTAAACCTGTCCCTCACCAGGACTATGGACTTTGTTTTCACTATGAAAAGGCCTACCTATTGGGGTTCCCCCACTACCTCTGAGGGTCCAGCCAGCAGAGAAATGGCTTAATCAAATAGCGAGATGGCTTCTCAGGATATGCTTTGTAAAATAAAGGTTTTAATAACAGCAAAAATAACAAATGTTACAAAAGGAAAAGAGATAAGCCGAGCACAGCATACCAAGCACAGTTACACTGGCTAAGGCACTCCCAAAAAGCCTCGTGCACTTCTGTGCAGGCTCTTTAATACCCTATGGTCTAAGTGAGCTATTTGGCTCTTTGCCCAATGAGATTGACACTGGGTTTTGAGCTGCACTTCGAAAGCCCTATCACTGTGTCCATGCTGGTACTGAGCCAATTGCAACGAGCAGGCCATAGAAAATTCCAGTTTAACTTCCTTATATAGAAACACCTGCTCGGGTACAGAAATGCACGACTACACCTACCCTTTACTTCCCACACCTCATTCAGTTTTCAGTCCTCAGAAGGACCTGCCCCCCAAACCCACAGCAATTTACAGAAGAGAAAACACCCAGAAATTCAACACAATTCTAATTATGATGAAGAATTGGACCCTTTCAAACTTGTTCATGTTACGTTCACACATGCAGACATAGAACAAGGTATTAATACAATATATCAGAGGAAAAGGGGGAAGAGAGAGAGGGAAAGGAGCTCTCCACTTATTCATTGCCTTTTTTTTTTTT
>VXBR01003295.1:38365-62513 GCA_013400215.1 Cisticola juncidis | reverse complement strand
TTTTTTTTTTTTTTGTCAGGGCATGCTAGAGAAACTCTACTCATGAGTAGGAATATTAAGTAGTGCAAGAACTGTACAGATGGTCCAGTGCTCTAAAGAGCATACACATAATTACAGACACCCTTGAATTAATAAACCATACTGTAAAAGGAGTTCCCTAAGTAGCCTAAGAATATTTTTTGCAGCATTCTTGACCATAGAGAATGACAGAAAGACAGCTACAATGAAAATGATCACAAGGTAAAACAATTAAGAAAATGTGATGTTTGAAAAATTAATGGCTAGTACAAATTAGTGGTATCTAGGAAACTTGGAAAAAAGTGAAGTTACAGTATAAAAGCATTATTTTCTTCAGCTGTAATAATAAGTCAGGGAAGCTGCTGGTAAATAAAAGTGAGTAAATCCTACTAAATTGCTCTATTGGTTTCACGTTTGCCTGTTTCTGTTTGCCAAATTTAGTGCAGTGGTCTGAGTGTTTACTCTTTTCCCTCTGTGAGACAGGAAGGCAAAGCAGGTCCAAACTTAAAGATATAAAGACAGATTTATTAAGAAATACTAAAAGAAGAGAATGAAAATCAAAAAGGAAAACTGTCAAAACACTTCCCTCTCCCCCAACACCTTCTTTTCCTTCTCACAGACAATGTATAAAGACAAAACTTGGAACTCTAGGTCAGTACCATTTATAAAATAGTCTTTCATCAGTCCTTTCAGAAAGAGAAGTCTCTCCTGATTTGTTGTGGTAACTTTCCACAAGAAAGAATAGTCCATTTCTAGCTTTTAACTTTCACAAAAGCAGCCATCCAGGGGAAAAATCTGCATTTGTGAACCTCCCATATCACATAGCCTTTCCCATGGCTACATAAGGGCCATGGACTCATGCATCCTGGGTTATCACTTTAAAAATCAACAATTCAAATGCAAAGGATATTCTTCATCTCATGGAACAGAGATCTCTTTTTACTTCTTCACTAGCGCAGAGGGCTTCTTATCTGTGTTCAAACATCTCATGGGATCACAGGATCACATCTACTAATTCCATTAGTAATTCAATCACTTACAGATACCTTTGCTCAAATCCACAAATCTGAACATTCATTTCCCCAATTCATATTTTCCACGATTTACGGGAATATTCTAGCATATTACAGTCTGTTACCACAGTTCATAGGAGATCTTCAGCCTAAGATCAAGGCATCTTCTCATCTCTTCCACCTACGGGGTTGCTCTTCCTTCACTGACTCTAATATCTTCATATTATCCTTTTCCATGTCCCCAGTTTGGTCTTTTCTCTCACTTAGAGAAGTGTTAGGGCATTGGAAATTTCATCTGTGCAAGGAAAGAGTTAGTATCTTGCCCAGGGCCTGCAGTGGTCATGCTGATCTCTGCCAGGTGGCCGCCTCCAGGATTTCAGAGCAGGGATGGCAGAGGAGAACTGACGAGAGGGATCTCGGAGAGGCCTGGCTGGTGGATGCCTCCTGCCCACCCTCGGTGACAATCGGGGCAGCCCCAGCCCAGCCGGACCCGCAGCTGCCATGAGGGGCCCGGGGGACATCTCTGTCACCTCAGCTGGCAGCGTGGGGCAGGCCTGAAGGCTGGCTGGATGTTAACAGCTCTGGCTTCCCCTTCCCTGCTGGCAGCTGCGGCCCCCGGGGGCCGCCTGTTCCCTGCTCCTCCGGCTGGAAGGGAAAGGGCCAGCTCGGACACAGTCTCAGTTTTATATGTGTATTCACAAAGTCACAGTGGTTAAACATAAAGTCTAGGAATTGGCTTCTTGCAGGTTCCTGTCTTTTCCAAAACAATTCCAAGGTCCTTACAGGGAAAAAACCCAAGCTGTGTTAAACCATGACAACTGCAAAATATAACTGAGAAAACCACAGTTACATCAGAGGGGAAAAATCCTTCCTAGTAGAAGTACCGAAATGGCAGGTATAGCTTTGTTTCACCAAAGGCTATTCCGAAACAGATGGGGATGATGCCACTCATAAGATATCTGCATACATAGAATATGAATCCACAAAGCAAGGATCCCTCAAAGAACAACCATCTATCTCTGGTCAACTGATTTTTTAAGCATGACCACAAAATGCTGGATTATATAATTAGTCAATATTAATGAGTCAATAGTTATTTGGCTTCCAAAATAGGGACAAAATGGTTGCAACATATATTAGAACCTAGTAATCAGAAAATAAAAATAAAAAACAACAACCAAACAACAAAATCAAAACAGATGATCCAAGAGGAAAGCCCTAAAGAGCAAGAAAAAGGGACTACAAGACTAGAAATTCTTGTTGAAAGATGGCATTTGATGGGCCATACACATAGAGGGCATGAGGAACCCTATGCCTCTCCCTCAGAAACATGACTTCAAAATTATATTGTCACTTCAAGAGTATTTTCTTTTGTGCCATGCACAAATGCTGCAGATCCATTGACTGTAGCAGTTTTCTATAGCAGTTTGTCTTTGTTTGAAAGACAGGTGTCTGCCAGGGAAGGCAGAAGCCTCCTTTGGAGAATGTAAACCAACCCCTCTGAATTATTATAATTTTGAAATTAAGGGGCTCTCAGGCAAGGGTATGAGTATAGGAATAGCAGTTCTTTACTAGTATGTGTAACAGGGCAAACAAACAACAACAACTATGGCATCAATAACAAAACAGGACCAGAAACCTCGTGACAGCCTTCTTGGGTGAGACAGGAAGCGATGGAGGAGAGGCTTTGCTTCACAAACCCCGGGGCAGTCTGACCCCAGTGCCCCTGCAGGACTCTGAGGAGCACCAAGCTGGAACGGCAGGAATGAGCAGAAATCCTGGGGTAGTGGATAAGGTGTATCAGAGGCTCTGTGGTGGCAGCTGGAACTGCGGGATGTCCCAGTAGGGCAGGAGATACAGGGCCACAGTGTAGCAAAGGCTCAGAGCAGTGCTGGAGAAGCGGCAGGGGTGGGACAGTGTTGGCCCAGCTCCAGCAGGGCAGGAAACAAAAATGAGCTCAGGATTCCTGGACACATGAGCAGACAGTAATAGATCCCTAGGACTGGACTTTGGTGATGACAGTGAATTCTCTCCTCTGTAAACAACAGGTTGACCATCCTCCTTCTGATGTTGAGCACGAGAGAGCAGCTGCTGTCCTTTTTCCTGCCCCAAAATTTTCTTGGTATCTCCCCCCTCAGAGAGAAACTCTGACAAAGAGAGAAACTGAGACAAAAGAGTGTAGCTATATGCTACCCTCCTCTCCTGACTTTGGCCATTTCATTTGTTTTGCTTAAGTACCATAACTACCCAGTAGTTAGTTTCTTAGCAACTTATGGGAAAAATTTTATTAGTAAAAAAGGAAGAACTCTAACTCTCAACACAGTTTTAGTCATTATGCAAGACTGGCTGAGAATAAATATGTCTTCTTATTGAGTGGGCCACAATAACGAAGAGCATAAGATCAGCACACTTGGAAAGCTACATGATCTTTAAAGTGTATTTACACTTACAACAGGAATCTTTGACTGGAATGTATCATAAAAGGACTTGAGAGTAGGTATTTTAAATACAGTCCATTTGCTTTTACCCATCTGTCATGTTGAGCTCATATCATGTTCTAGTCTTATTCCCAGAATACCTAAACACCACAGATTCAATACAAATATTTTAACGAAATTTGTTTGGAAAAAAGTTAAGAATGCGACGTGATGTTGCAGAGATTAATTGAACCACCATGTTCCAAGGTAGACTGTAATGAAATTACTAAAAGCTGCCCTGGAGTTTTCATTAGCACTAATACATTTGTGTTTGAGACAGAAATTATTGTGTTTTTCTTAATACAGGATAATTTGGTTAGGGAGCAAATTTGATTATTCTTGTAATCTTTCTGCACACTGATGATTTGAAAGCAGTATCCAATAGATTCAACATACCTCAGTGAGCAGTGTAGCATGGTTGTCGTGGCATTGGCTAAGAGAAATAAGGGTATGTTTTGAGTACTAAGCTCTCAGCCTTCCTTGTTTATCTTATTTCAGCATGGAGGTTCTGTGGGCCATGCACTCATGGCCTGGTGACACTGCTTATTCCTGCCAGTGCATACACCTGCCAGTCACCTCCCTGTCACCCCACTGCTTGCAGAACCCATGGAACAGAGTGCAGTAGTGCTGTGGTTTATCCCCAGCCAGCAACTCAGCCCTGCACAGCCGCTGGCTCAGTCCCTGGGGCTACTCTGAGGAGAGCCAGCTCCACCCCAGTCAAAACCTTCACTGTCATACCTCTGCAGGTCTGTTAGCCAGCTACAAGTAGCTTAAAAAAACAGGTCTGTTCCTGTAAGAGGAAACTGGAAAAGAGATGAAGACCTGGAAATTATTCAGAAAAATCTAAGAATGATTCTGAAAATCCATTCCTTAACTCCACCTGGGCAAGATGAAGTGGTCTCTAACTGCATAGAAGAAGAAATGTGTAATACCAGATGGTTCCTTCATCAGCCCAAAAGGCATAATAGAATTCAGCAATTACAAACTGACACTAAAAGATGTTACTGTTTTCGAGCGCCACAACAATTGTTATGCGTGTACAGCATACACTCTGTTAGTTGAACAATGTAGTTTAAATCATTGATTGGATGTTTGTCATTCTGGGACAAAAACTGTTGTCTTATGAACTTTTTTTTTTTCTTTGCAGTAGGTCAGGATGATGTACTACAAGTGCTCTTAAAATCCATGTCTACACCCATTTCCTGCAAGGGCATCATTTATTACAAAGGCCACCTCCTGGCATGCCAGGGAGCTTTGAATACACTTTTTCCTCCCCTCGTCATTCTTACTGAACAAGTTTGACAGTATAAATGGATTCCCAGAGACAGTGATGTCAGAAAATGAATAAATAAGCAATTAAGAATAAAAAATGAGTGGGACAGCATCTTAAGAATCCTACCTGCCGTTTATACAGTGGTTTTGCCTTAAAGTACTTTTCAAAGATTTATTACATGATTGTTATAATAATTTCAAGATGAGAAAGATTTAGAAACAAACACTCAAATAAAAAGCTGTGAAAGAAAACTTTAAAATGGAGCCCAGCTGTTTTTCCAGTACCCAACCCTGAGCAAAGGGGACTACAGTGTTTCCTTTAGAAAGATTAGATAAATTTCAATCACTGACAATGATCCTGATCTTTTGCTCAAAAGCATAACTGTGAACTTTCAGAATGACAAGCTATAAAGTGGTAAGCACAGGACAAACCCAGACTAGAAAATAAATACCAAACAGGAAAATTTTAAAAGGCATTAAATAGAGGTAGGACCCATACATCAGAATTTTTCTTCATACTATTCATACTAGACTAACAAGAAGGAAACTATCACATTTGCTCTAAAACCTCATCAGAATAACAGTAATTTAGCTTGACTGAACTGCAAAACTGTTTTCAAGTGGGTTTTCACTGTCTTTTTTGGTTTTTTAACAAAACGTTTTAGGCTAGAATGAATAAATTATACCCGGGCAGTAATATAACACAAGGAAGACAGACAAATCTCACCCATGACATACAGCTTGGTGAGTCATTTCACATGGGGAATGGGATTACCAAACTGCCACATACTGGTGAGCCCACTAAGAGACAAGACAAAACAAAAGTTAGTGACACAATGTTTAGTATCCCTGTTTCATATCCAGTCCAAAGGGGCAGCAGAAGCAAGTAGGCCATGTGCAGTTCCTATGGGAGCAGTCACTGACAATCCTCATACATCTAGCAATGCATGTCCAGGCATTGCTTCTGGGGACCTGTTTTAAACACTGGGGATGTAGCTATTACAAAAAAATCGAAGAACTTGGGCCCTGCAAAACGTATTTTATTCTTGCAACTGTATTTTATTCTTGAACTGTGACTTCATTACTGAAATAAGTATAATAAGCATTATATTTGCTGAATCTGGTCCATTGAGGAGGTACAAAACAAAAAGGCAACAATGTTGATTTTCAGCATTGGGAGCGGTGTCTGGCAGGACTGTATGGCAATAAAAAATATTACATTTGAATTGATATAAATTAGGAAAAAAGAAAAAAAGTACTAATGGTTTGATTAACAAAACCATTAAAAGACATTGTTATCACTGTAGGTACCTAAAATACAAAAAAAAAGAGTCCTGTTCTACTGCCATCTAGACATAAACATGTTTACTTGTCTTTGGTGATCAAAATTCCAAGATAGGATACAAGGGATATTACCATGATACAATTTTTTGGACTGTTTTGATAATAGTAGACAGCTTATTGAACCTCACACTTTGAAAATACCAAGCAAGTACTTTGTTTCTCTTCCCTGCTTAGAACTATATTTGCACAAGTTTTTGAAGGCACACCTAAGAGATGTCTAAGTAGAAAAATTATAGTCTTGTTTGTGTAGAAGCTGTGCGATGAAATATATTTAAATGGAATAGTGCCTAATAAAACTTCCAAGCCCACCTTTGTCTACCATAAACTAATTAACACACGATTAAATGCTCTCTGAACCCTTCACATGGAAAATGTTATCATGAAATTCCATTTCCATTTTGTCCATGTGGACAAAATTACTGTTGCTCCTTGCTCATAGCAGTTCCTATAAGTACATTAATCCAATCCTTTAGTAGTTATTCACCTTTTACAGTTTTTACCTGAGGTTTTTAGACTTAAACTTAAATATGAAGCATATTTGTGCACGTTTTTGTAAATGGTTAACTAAAACACTCCCTCACTGAGAAAGCCAGAAAAGCCAGACCTGCTGCTGAGTACACTGTTCATGTGAGGTTTACATTACTAAATTTATGTGTTGAACTGTGATAAGAATTTTCTTTATGATGTCTGAAGGTAAATACTTGCATTCACATGGTTTACCTCCAGCACTTGGCAATCAAAGTGCACCCTGGTACACTTGCTTCCACTCCCTCTTCACTGTCAGAGAAGAAGTAAGAACAAATCACAAAGGCATTGAATATAAATCAGATACAAAGGGATAAGGCTCTTGAATGTTCAGAGTAGATTAAAGTGGTTACCCTGGAGTGTTTAGTGTTTTCACTCTTATGCACTTGGTATGCAGCATGCTGAAAAATTAGATACTGCAGATTTCACCTAATGCCAATAGGAAGCTTTCCATTTATCTTTCACCAGTGCTAAGACAAGGTCTTAACCATTTTGTCTAAATATTTTATTTGCTATGGTACAAAAATGCAAGCAATATAGTTACTGCCTTTAGACTTAGCTCTATCACATTATTCACAGCTTTTACTGGTAGTAAGAAAACGGGTGGTAATCACCCCCTCAAAATCATCAGCATGGGGAAAAGCTCTCAGATATTCTTCACTGAAGCAGCACTAAAAGGAAGCACAGTTTCTTTTTCTATTTTTTTTTCTCCAGAGCTAAGCCACCAATGTCTGGAGTCTCTTACCTGTCTACTCATTCATCTAAAGAAAAATCAACTACCTTTGAAGAAATACTGTCTTTTTTTCCAACAGTCATGAGATTCTACGTCTGGACACTCTATTTCAATTTGTTGTTTATGTGAAAGATTTTAACAGCTCCTTATTGTTTCAGTGACCCAAAGTAAGTGTTTAAGTTTTTTCCAGGAAATTACATGTCATGTGTTAATGCTGAATTTCCCATTGAGTGCATTTTAGCTTTTACAGAGAAGATAATCTTCATGTCTAATAACTAGCACACAGTTCAAGGACCTTATAAGGATGAAGGACTTTATTAGGTGTACAGGCATAGAGTCTTTATTTACCACATATTAATTAACTTTCAAAGAACTGATCAGAATTTATTGAGTGTTTAATAATAATTATATTATATTTCACTATATTTAGTGAATTATATTTCACTATATTTAGTGAAATTATTTTCTCTCTTAATTGCATTCCCTCATGATGTATTTTTGGTTATTGGTTAGTACCTTTCCATCAAGAACAGGACAAATGGTTTTGACTTAATTTATTCAAAGATTGTAACCAGAGACATAGTAATACCTACTTGGATGTAAAGATAAATTAGCTGCCTCATTGCTCTGAAAAATTTATATTTATCAAAGAACCTGCAAATTAAGTACAGTAACTCACTCCTACAAATATTTTTTGTAATATCTATATCATCAAAATACAAAATATCACAGAATTTACCTCTTTTTAACTGTTGCCTTCACACTCATCTGTGAAAGAAAACTTAATTGGAAAATCTAAATCAATACCAACTTCCCTTTTTTTTTGTATATAATTTTAGTTAACAGCTTGGAAACATTTCAGGCTGTTCAGAGGCCAAAGGAAAAACGCAGGGGAATTTGCTTTTTAAAATTAAATTGCAGGATTTTTGTGCTTTCTGTCTGTGCAGACACAGTAAACTGATCTTTTTAATTGAAACAGGTTCATTTGTGCTACCCACACAACAAAGAAGTTAGTTATATGAAGCAAGCAGCTTGAAAGCAAAGAGAGGTGAGTGAAGCTCTTAAGCTGATAATTTGCTAAGGAAACTTCCCAGCCTGACTGTTCCCGAAGCCCTGGCAGCCTCACTCCCAAGGTGAGGGACTTTCACTGGGAGCCCCTCCACCGTGGGCGGCTCCGGGGCCCCAAGGGGTCCCTGCTTGGCTCCTGCACACCCCACTCACTCAGACCAGGTTTCCCCACTGGCTCCATCCTACATTTCCCCTGGAAGAGTCTCAGAGGTCTCACTCCATACAGCCATTTATTCACAGCACAGTAACCAGGTTTCCCCACTGGCTGCATCCTACATTTCCCCTGGAAGAGTCTCAGAGGTCTCACTCCATACAGCCATTTATTCACAGCACAGTAACCAGAAATTGCTGGAGCTGGTGCTGTGGAGGAGGACCCAAAACAGAGGAACCCCTGGGCTTTTGTACCCTCACAATCTATTCAAGGGCAAGTCTTGCTCTTCCTCCTGAATCTTCAACTCCTGCCTGCCTCTCCACATCCATCCTACTTGCTGGCAGCACCCATTTTCATCTCCTTCATTATCCAACAGGTCAGCAATTCCCAGCTTCTGCTGTGTCTCGGTGTCCACTCACCTGGCTGGCCTCACCCATCTTCACGCTCTTTGTTATCCCAGAGGCCTCTTGTCTTGGGCTCCCACCCAGGGTTCAGCCTGTATTTCAATCTTGATCTTAACCTGCAGCTTTTGAGTCCTACTACCCAGGTCAGGTGTATTTCTCTACTGGTTTAATAGAATAATAAGATTTTTATTGATAAAAGGAAAGTTCTCAAAGATTTAGTATTACTTCTGGCCATTTCTTTAGTGAGTCACTCTCAGATCTCCTCAGATGTATTGCATGTGAAAAGCAAGAGGTTCCTGTCTTCGTTTCATTAACTCAAGTCACTCCTAAAGGAACAAAAAAGCTGTTGACATGAGCTTGCAGAGATGTGATACGACAAACTGACAGATTTCATGTATTGTTATTTATGCAGCAGTGATATCACTTGTTCAAATTCCAGTTTCAGTTACACTGACAAGTACAAAGAGAGTTCATATAGATAAAAAGCTTTCTTATGAATTACAAGTACAAAAATGGCAAAAATGTCTGCCCCAACAGAGAACCAAAGGTAAATAAAGAATGCTGATAAACATTTAAAGACAAAAGGAAATAAAAAAGACACTCAAACATTTAAAACTCATTTCAGTGGTTAAGGTGTGGTGTCCTAATTATGGTCTAATTAAGACATTAGTGGTCATTCAGTCTTCTGACAAGCTTTCAAACAAAGCTGAAGAGCAACATGGTATATCAACATTTGCCCACATGCTGGTAACACAAGAACTATAAAGACTGAAGAGCAATTTAAGAACTTTGGAAAGAGAATTTCTGTGCCTGAAGAAAGGCAGATGTGTAACATATAACAAAAAAATTATTAATGCCATTTAGTTTATTAATGCCACCAAAAATGATCAATATTATTTTTAAAATTATTTTTTCTATTTAGCTCAGATGCTAACAAAAGCTGCCCAGCCCTTCTTCCACAGCGGAAAAAATATACCTTTCATCTATAAAGGTGTTGTATCCTAATTGTTGCATCCTAACTTAGGTAACAATAGAAAGGACACAAACATTACAATCCCTGAAGGAATACTTAGAAGGAGAAAGAAAATTTATTTATTTATAGAGAAAGAAAGAAAATTTATTTATACACAGTTGTATTTCTGTGTTTCTTTTTTCCACATTTCTGAAAAAACACACTGAAAGAAGAATCTTCCTTCCTCATGAAAATGCAGATTTCTTCAGTAATCTTGACTTTGGCAATAAAAAGTCATTCTTCAGGAGGGGTTTTCTCGAGGACAGATACTAGCAATAACATCTGCTGCCTGCCTGTTCTAGCTGGAAAATCAGTTTATGTACCCAGTTCTATTCCCAATAGATTTTTTTTAATGTCACATTAATCTGTTTGAAAAAGCTAAATTTCATATGACTCATAGCTCTTCCTGTCAGAATAGATTAATAGTCATGTTTATCCACACAGCCCATGCAGCCCCATGTAGGAGATGGGCTTTCCTGGACTCAAATACATGACACTGGACTGCCATCAGCCTTTTTGATTTACCCTTTCAGTAGGAAAACACAAGAATGAGCAAGCTGGAAAATGCAGGACTGCTGGTCACGAATTCTGCAGTCCTCAACTAGCTCATTTTGTGTTTCTCTCAGATCCAGATAAGGACGGATGATTCAAACCATATAATCATAGCATCACAGAATTATTTGGGTTGGAAGGCACCTTAAGGATCATCTAGCTCCACGAGACCAGGTTCCTCAGAGCCCCATCCAGACTGGCCTTGAGCACTTTCAGGGATAGGGCATTCACAGCGGATCTGGGCAACCTGTGCTGTCGTGGTCTGGTCCGGTGGTAAAGGTGCTGCAACCTTCCTCGCCAGAAGTGTCTTTAAAAAGACACCTAGACTGACAGAGGCACAGGCACTCTGAGGCAGAGAGTGATTTCCTCTTTGTGCACTCTCTGGTGCAGAATGATCAGCTCTTTGGTCCACTCTGAAGTGCAGAGTGATTAGCTCTTTGTGAGGCTGCCTGAGTAGCAGAGCTGCATGTGCTACCTTGGGCAATGCAGGAGTAAAAGCAGCGAGATGGGGTGTTTCCAGTCTCCATGAGAGCTTCTTCACTCCACAGGAGGAATGAAGAGAAGAGCCAAATGGCTGACGGAGACAAGGATTATATAGGATAGCCAGAGGTGGGGTTTCACTACTTGCCCAGTGGGGAAAGGAATCGGGAAAGGGACCAATCAGGGGGAGGATCCAAAAAGAACCAATCAGGAGGGGTAGAAACCAGGAACGAAGGGAATAACCTATGGGGTTATGAAACATTAACATGGAGTTGCAAAGGCTCATGGGTTGAAGTATTTTTTCTCACCTTGATCTGAGGAAAACTCTCAAAGGCATTTCTGTGAACTGAGGCAGCCTAGGGCCTGCACATGAGTTGAAGCACTTTTGCTCACCCCGAGCTGTAAGTCTCTCAGGGAGACTTCCCAAAAGAAAGTCCCTGATAGCTAGCACAATCTAGGAGCTGACGCCTTGCAAGGAAGTGAATTGTCCTCTGTGGATGGTCTATGGACTACCACACTGTGCCAGTGCTTCAGAATCCTCACAGTAAACAGTTTTCTCTAGTATTTAATCTGAGTCTATGCTCTGTCAGTTGGAAGCCATTCCTTCTTGTCCTGTAACTACATGCTCCTGTAAAGAGTTCTTCTCTATCTTCCTTGTAGGCCATCTTCAAGCATGGGATGGCCACAATCAAGTCACCTGTCGTGTTGTTCCATGCTCTGTCCACACCCGCAAGGACAGGCAAATAATAATTGGCAGTGCAGAAGAAAGAGCAGGTGAAAAAAATCTGAGGGTCCTTTATTCTTCTCCTGCCGTAAAAGGAAGGCTCCTGAATACAGTCTAGCACTAAGAACTCAAATGAGGGGCGAGGCTGACCAATAAACACTAATCAGGGAACATGCTAAAGACAATCTAACCAACTGGAACTATTAACATAACCCATATTAACATAATAACTTCCATGATCCCTTTTGAGCTAACTTTGACTCTCCATAACTATAGAGTGTCCTTGAACCTAGGATGTTGCTTCCCATGGCCTTGGATTGATCCTGGCTACATTTGGCTCACTGGCCAAGCCAAGCCACTGGACCTCCACAGTCACTCTGAAGCCCTCTCTTCTCCATGCTGAACAATCCCAATAATCTCTCAGCCTTTCCTCATAGGAGAGGTTCTCCAGACCTCTGATCATCTTGGTGGCCTCCTCTGGACTTGCTCCAGCAGGTCCCTGTCCTTCTTGTGCAGGGACCCCAGCTCTGGGTGCAGAGCTTCAGGTGGTCTCAGCAGAGCAGAGCAGAGGGGCAGAATCCCCTCCCTCCCCTGCTGCCCACGGGGCTCTGGATGCAGCCCAGGACACGTTTGGCTCTCTGGGCTGGCAGTGCCATGGCCGGGGCATGTCCAGCCCCTCACCCAGCAGCACCCCCAAGTCCTTCTGGGCAGGGCTGCTCTGGGTCTGTTCATGCCCAGCCTGTGCTGATACCAGAGGTTGTTCCTGCCCAGCTGCAGCACCAGCACTTGGCCTTGTTAAACCTCATCAGATTCCCAAGGGCCACTTCTTGAGCTTGTCCAGCTCCCTCTGGATGGCATCCCATCCTTCAGAAGTGTCAACAGCACCACTCAGCTTGGTGTCATCTATAATTTGCTGAGGGTGCACTCGATTCCTTCGTTTGTATCATTATTGAAGGTATCAAATAATACTGATCCCTGCAGAAATCCCTAAGGAACATCACTGGTCACAAATGTCCAGTCAGGACCCTGAGCCATTGACCACTACCCTCTGGATGTCCAGCTGCTTTCTCGTCTGTCTAACAGTCCACCCATCAAATCCATGTCTCTCCAATTTAGACAGAAGGATGTTGTGGGGGCCACTGAAAAAGACTTTACAGAAGTGCAGATAAATCTGTAGCCCTTCCTTGCCCACTGATGTGGTCACCCCATCATGGGAGGCCACTGGGTTAGTCAAACAGTACTTGGTGAAGCTGTGCTGCCTGTCTCAGATCACCTCCCTGTCCTCCAAAGGACAGCACAGTTTCTAGGAGGATCTGTTATATGATTTTCCCAGGCACAGACGTGAGACTAGAGAATCAGTCATTCCCAGGGTGAGCTTACAAGGCTTTATAAAGACAGGTCCAGTGTTTGGGACTTCCTCTGACTTCCATGAGTTCTCCAATATCATGGCAAGTGGCTTGGCAACTACATCAGCCAGCTCTCTCAAGACATCAGGTTCCTGGGACTTACGCATATTCAGCATCTTCAGGTGGTCACAAACTTGATCTTTACTGACATTGATGTTGTGGCTAAAGCCCAACTGGAAATTAAACAATATGGAGCCACTAATTCAAGCCACCCTCTCCCCTGCCAAACCGCAGAATATGGAGGAGAATCAAAGTAAAACTTGTAGGCTGAGATACTAACAGTTTAATAATTGAAAATAAAGTAAAAAAACCACAGTGAAAATAGTGAAAATAGTAATTTAAATAACAAGGAAAAAACAAGTGAAGCCCAATGGAATTGCGCACCACCCACTGACAGATGCCAGATCCCCTTCCCTAACCCAGACTTGCCCCTCTTCAGAGTAATTGGCCCCAGTTAATATACCAGGCATAACATTCTAGCCTGGAACCAAGACAAGTGGGAAGTACTTTGCTTGCCCTATCCACATAGGGGTCAGCAGCCCTATAAAAGACAACTAGCAAAGTTTGATATATGCAACAGGTCCTGGCCATCTGCAGGCATACAAGGGAAAAGCAGTTCCTTTCATGAAGCTTGTCCTTATCTTTCGGAAAAGGGGTTTGAATCTGGGCTTTCTCCAGAAGCCTTTGGAGGGTCTTAAATCCTTTGGTGGATGGGAAAACAACAGAGCATTTTAAAAGAGCAATCTCTGTACCATTGGGAGAAAAGGGGTTTTAAACTTCTGCTTTTTAGGATAATACTCTGAATTTCACAACTTAAATTGAGATGGTAAAGTAATATATGTCTAACTATATTATATGAAAAATTCTGAACAGAGATGTATGCACAAAGTTAGCACAGACCTTCATTATCCTGGACTCTGGATCCAAGTTAACTGTATAAAAGCCATGCACTGCAACACTTAAACTTCTTTTTTGGAAATCTAGCCCCAGATTTATATGTTTAATTGTTTCTAATATGTTTTACTGTTTTTACAAAATAAATTGCCCCACAGAAAATTCTTGATCACACTTTAGATGTGTTTAGTCCTCTCAGGACAGAAGTGACCAGCAGCTGAAGTACTTCGTTTTCCTTGTCCTTATTAAGCAGAAAGAGTCCACGTTTAAACACATATACAACATTAAAATATTGCATAACTGCTAGGTAGTTATGACTACAGCCTGGCATTTGCAGGCTGTTTCTGTTCCCAGTAACATGGATCTCTACCTCCCGAGGCAGAAAGAACACACAACTCTCCTTTGCAGGTAGAAATCAATCACCTTCTCCCGTAACAGAATCTGCTGCACTGACACAGTGTATACATTAGAAGAGACGGAAACCAGCAGCCTAACACAGTCTAAGGACGGAACGCAAATGCCCCAACCCCTGATGATTAAAAGGCATGGGAACCTCGACACAGAATTTATCCCATGTACTAAACTGCAATCCAAACACCAGGACAGTCATGATTGACACATGGAGAAGTCTCCTTACAGGATCAGTGGTACTTAGCATGTACATATCTACCAGTTCTTCAGAAAATGCGCTCTTATTTTTGGTAACATGAGGGTCCTATTTAGCAAGATATCTTCATTTCTTAATATATATGTTCTGAAAGGGACTGCTGAAGGTGCTTAGGTGACTATGTAGAAAGAGAAATTAACATAAGGAACAGAAATTTTTGGTTGCCACAGAAGGATAGAATGGTTTGAATTGGATGGCACCTCAAAGATCATTTAGTTCCAACCACCCTGCCATACACAAAGACATCTTCCATTAGACAAGGCTGCTCAGAGATGGTCATGACCCTCATCTTCATTTGCCATCTGTTACATCAGCTTTGAGATTTAGATGCATTTTTGATTTAAATCTCAAGTTTGTAATAGTTGTACCTGACAATGTGGTACTGTTCATACCTAAAGCCCACCCACTGTCTGAATACTCAGGGTTTGTTAGCTATTAAAACCAGTCACAGGTACCACCTTATTGAGAGCAGAAATTTTCTAGATAAGGTTTGAACATTCTTAGTATTGCCACTACTCTTACAATTCCCTATTTTACCTGTTTTCCTTTTGTGGTACAATTTGACCTACATTCACATCTTTAACTGCATCATTTTATTATGCTCAGCATTTTCTTTATTTATCCCATATTTCTGAATGCATGCCAGTTAATAGGAACATGCACTGAACTTTCAGAACTATTCTGGGGGATGCCTACTTTCATTTCCTGTATCCGTCATAAAAGAACAGTCTGCAGACATATCCAAACCCCAAAAAACTCCCCCCAAACAACCACTACAACCAACCCCTCCACATGCCCTCCCATCAAATTTATACACATAAAAATAGAGAGATCAGCATCAGACACCAGATTGGTTTAGGCAAGTTTTCACAATACCCCAAGACCACAAAACCAAATATAAGACAACACAGGAAAAAGAACTTAATGTTCACAATGAACTCTTTTCAACATATTTGTGATATGGAGAATTTTGCCACACTGAGAGGAAGAAAATGGACCACTTGAACTCATCAGTTGAGAGGCACCCAACTGAGAAAGGCTGTAAAATGGAAGAAATAGAGAGACTGATGAATGGTCTGTGCTGTAGCTGAACAAAGGGCATGGGATTTGTGCGGACTCTTAAAGACAGCAGGACCACCAGAGTTAGGGGTGGTAGAACACAGGAGCACAGGCAGAGTGGACTTGTCCTAGGAAATGCAAAACAATACCTGAGACACAGAAACATAGTGATGATCCAGAAGAAAGGTATCAAAAATTTGCTTTAAAAATTAAAAACTGTTCTAAAAATGGAAACGGCATAAACAGCTAATGCATTTGCAGCAACTTGGATATGCTATGGATGTGCATTATTCCTTTGCAAAACCATAGCCAGGGGTAAGTGATATTAAATGATTATGTGCTGTGTGAAATAGCATGAATAAAAACCTAACTGCGTAACAAATACATTCATTAATACCTTAACTTAAACCTTAGCCACACAATGGTGAACAAGACATCTTTGGGATGTGCCTCAGCTACTTGCTCCCCTCACAAAGCTTTGAAAATTCTATAATTTGGGGGGACACAGCAGGGATCAGTTAAAATAGTCTGTGTGAATTAGGAACTGCTATTGAATATTTCTTAACATAGAAGAAATAAATAATGCTTTTCTCTGAAGTTTCACTTCAGGATGTTTGATACAGGGTACAGAAATACATTATAATTACACTGAATCAGCTGATAGAACTCACCCTTCCAGCTCAACAAGTAGCCAAAGGGATTGGACCAGTTCAAGGAATATAGACCATCCACCCCTGCTAGCCTCCAGTTTGGCATTGCATAAAGCCAGGGACTGTGGTAGGGTAAACACTGGTCCATGTTTGCTCTTATGCTCTCTAATAACTTGCTGCTAATGGAGATCAGGATACTTTGGTCTGATTCAATACAACTGCTCTTTAACTGGATCAAAATGAGGTGTTATAGTAATGAAAACTTCAAATGAAAACAAAACCAATATCCAAAAATATATCCAAAAATCCAATACACAGCAAATCTGTGCCAACACAACTATCTGTCTGCTAGCACTCCTTCATCAAAACAGCTTTCATGAAGTTTTATTTTCAAGGTATACTGTCATTTCCCAATTCATAGACTTGGACTGAGAAAACAAAATGAACACAAGTCTTTCTACAGACTGAAACTGCCTATTTGCTTTCAGTGTTTAGGATTTAAAACTGTAAAGCAGAAACTGAACCACTACACATGAAAATTAAAATATTTTATGTTGATTAAATACTAGGAAGTAGTCAATGGAAAAAAAATCTGCAGCCTTTTTGCACTTTGCTTGACTTGAGTTAACATCTTATAAATCCTTTGAGCCTTTCTAACTGAGACTGAGCCAAGGTCCAGCATAATTTTGTAATGGCCACATGCTGGCTGCAGAAGCACATTCCAATCCAGCTATTCAAAGATGGTGTTTTTATTTTTACACTTTAACTACAGGAAATGTGCTTCCACATCTTTAACTACATAGAACTCATCTTGGTTGCAGTAATAAGGAGTATATCCCATCTGATTGTCACTCCTTAAAACTACATTTGGACAAAGTGATGTGTCTCTACTATTAAGTTCTCTATAAAATTCAGTGTAAGAAGGTATTGTTTAATTACTTATGGAAAGGAAGTTGAGTCAAATAGTATTGAAAGTAGTTATTTTCAGTATATGTTATTTCGCTATAGAAACCTCTGGGAAGATTCCCTCCAAAATTAAAAACTGCATTCAAAATAGACACTGAACTAAGAGCTCAGCAAAGAGTTGAGTTCTGAGATGTCAAGCAATTGGTAACATTCTATTATTTGGTCAAGGAGTAGAAAAATATTCCTCTTCATAGAATTAATGCCATCCTTATTTTAATGCTGTACATTGTGCTGCAAACAAAGCATTATCTCTCTTGCCTTCAGCTTCCTCACTACTAAAAAGACAAAACTAGAACAACCAGATAACCCAAACTTTAGGTAATATGAAAGAAAAGGGCAGTTACTGAAATGCTTTTGCCTTTGTCACCACCAACTTGACTAAGATACCCTTGTATGATGAGAAAAATCAGACACTGAAGTTCTAAACTGCAAAGAGATCCTTAGAAATTAACATAACCTACAGGTTGCAATGCCCAGGTTTTTAGAATTTTTTTAAATGTCTCATTCATATGTTTAACACTGCCCATTTCAATATAAGATAATATTTTTTAAAAAATAATTAATTATTGACCTCAAGGTATGTTTAATATTACAAACTTTGCAAAAGCTCAACTATTCAAGCCACACACTTCCCATGCTTTGTATATAGAGTAATAACAGTTACATCTGAAAAAATGTAGACAGCTGAGGTCTAAGAAACAAGTACAGTGCAAATGAGGCTAAGCTGGGAAGCCCACAGAAATTTGTGCATAACTGAAATATAGTTACGAAATTTAATCTTTTCCACATGGAATTCCAAAAGCCTATTCATATTTTCTTTAAAAAGTATGAAATGCGTTTGCTCAATACGCAATCAATAAGCTCAGTTACAAAAGCCACAATAAATATAGAAGAAATTGTATATTCATGATGGGCTGCAAACCTGGATCTGAGTAGGCTTCTGCCAAAAAGGCACATTTCTTTTTCAGGAAGAATTTCTTCACTTAAGGGTTCCTAAGCATTTGAACCAGCTGTCCAGGAAAGTGGTGGAGTCTCCATCCCTGGAAGTGTTAAAGAAATGACTGGATGAGGTGTTTAGTGCTATGGATTAGCTGACCAGGTAGTGTTTGGTAAAAGGTTGGACTTGATGACCTTGGAGGTCTTCTCCAACTTTAATGATTATGTGATTCTTTTCTATTTTTCTATATAATCACTTGGACTGGCAGCAGTATTCAGGTGGCCCCACAATCAGCTGCTAAAAAAGCTTCAATTTAATTTAATTCTGAAACTGTACCCCTACAAGTACTTATTCAAGAATAGATTCAAAATCCCATTTTTTAATCAACAAAAATGGACATAATTTTATTTTTGAAAGTGTAAATATAGAAATGGTTCCCAGTTCACATAATGCATTTTACTGGAAATAGGCATGTACAGAAAGTGATTCATGTGAGTCTTGGTTTCAGTTAGGATACACTTAATTTCCTCTCAATAGCTGCTACAACACTGCATTATGGATTTAGAATGAGAATGGTTTGGTTTTTGTATCTGATGTTTTGATGATGATTTGTTGTTTTGGTTTTTTGTATCTGATATTTATCCTAAGTCAAGGACTTTTTTCTTGTCTCATGCTCCACCACTGAGGAGGTACACAAAAGAAACTGGAAGAGAGCTGAAAGAGAGCTTTAAACTGTCTAAATTCTTAATTTGGAATAGAGTTACATAGTGATTCAATCACATGGCAATGATTTGATATATGAAATTGACAATAAACATTGCACAGTGTCAGAAAAAAAGTTGTGGCTTAACTGACAGTAGGTTTATTGGTAAAATTCACTAAATGCTACCTAGATTGGAATTGTCTTTCAAGTTTAGTTGCAATATCACAGAATATCTTTCAAATTTCAGTAGGCAAAGTGTCCTCATCACCTTTACGTTTAATTACTGGGCCAGTCAACTGTATCCACAACTGATCTTGGTACAACTGAGACCATAAGAGATACTGGTTTGTGCTGCATCTGGAGCACTCACCACTATTATCATGTGATTCTTTTCATCAGAACTTCCCTGTTACATTCCCCTGTTGGAATGGTCTCTCCCCCCTCAGGGACCCCTAGAGCTTGAGCCATGTAGTTTGACCCTTCCTTCCCTTTTTGACCCCATTGGTTGTGTCCCAATTTGCCCCTCCCTAACAAGAGCTGAGAAAAGACCCTGTTCCTCTGTGCACACCCTCTTTCCCTCTGGACACCACCTGGAATAAACATCTTACTGCAGCTAAGGGTCAGAGCCTCTTCTGGGTCCTTTTTCCTGTCTATGATATATTCCTCCAGAGCCTGAGAAGAACTGAGCTAGCTTAGACACTCAGAGGGGTTAAAAGGAGGATTTATTATCACTTCCCCACTGAGCTAATATATTTAATAAAAGCCACTGATTAGTTCCTAATACTGATAAGGAATATCTAAATGGATGTTGCACTTGGTGTAAATCACTTGTTAGTACATTATTTCATTGACTAGAAGTTCAGCATTAATCCTATTTAATACTCCTAATCTTTCTCCAGGGTGCTTGTCACACCCCTCCTTGATCATTTTGGAGAGGTGAGGATCAATCCATGCAACCATGCTGGCCATCCCGTGTAAGATGTGCTCAGGAGTGGTGAGTAGGCAGGTTGAACTGCAAAGGTATTAAATCTGCACTGATAATTCCACTCATTTGAGAGACCATAAAGGACTAAACAGCACTTGTTGCTGGCCTGTGTAGTTGATGGCATAGGATCCAATTTTAGAAATTTGTGGAAATAAAGTTTCAATACTCTTATTGAGGTGTCTTAGTGGAAGGCATTGTGTGGACTATGTTAGTCTCTGTTGTGTCAATATAAATTGTGCCAATATACATTTATCCCAGTTACAGTTGGGCATATATCTTTATGTGCATTCTACTTCCATTTTTACATTTTTTTTAATGCAACACTTACTAAACAGCAGCTAGACTTACAAGTCTTTGGGATATCTTCCCTCTAATTGCTACCCTCATTTCTGTGAACTGGGGCTCCTCTCAGAACATGAATTAGACCCTGGATAGCTGCTGGACTGTCTCTGAATTACAGCTCTTGGAATGCCTAATGCTGAGACTTGATTACACAGATCTCTCCACCTCCAAGTGTTGGGTGGATGATCAGGGAGTTCTGGTTCCAGAGAATCTTTTGTCTGATCTTGTGACTTGTATTTTTGGTGTCACTAGATGTATTATCTCTTCCCAATTTTTGCCCATGATTTATTACAGCGTGCTTTAATGTTGACATTAAAGGGATATTTATCTGCAAAGCAGGGCTTTTCCCTGATCTACAACAGTCTCTATTACAACCAACAGAGAGTACTGAAGTCAGTGTCTATCTGAATTTCATCTTGTTTGCCATGTGATAACTTTTGAGGATGGCAGGCGCTCCCTTAATTAATGGGTTTAGTAGGTCATAGTTCACAGACTGAAATACGAACATTAATAGGGTTATGCTTGTTATGCATGGCCTGGATACAAGCAGCTTTTGTAATAGCTGTGGAGAACCCTTTCAAGGATCTAATGGTTATGAACAGAGGCTCTTGTCTCTCCAGCCCCTTCTCTCAGTCCAATATATCACTTTGCTTGTTATCAAGTGGGGAGCATCTGGGGATTTGGGTTCAGAATTTAGACACCATTACCCCAAATCCCATTGGATTCATCACTATTTAGCACAATTCTATTTCCCGTGGTTAGAAACACTTGCCATAACTATTAACTTCATTTTTACACAGCCACAGTGTTCTTCCCACCTGAATAAACTTGATGGGATCAATTTTATTAAATGCTAATTAAGTACGTATTAAGTACCCAGTTGTTCAGTTGGTACTTCTGTTTTTATAATTGGCCTGGCTTCATATTCAGGGAGATTTGGAAAATGTATTCCATGCTACACCTTCAGGGTTCTTGGAACCACCATCATCATCATTGTCATCATCATATGAACATTTAATCTTTGGGACCCATATGGCAATTACACAACACGTGCCATAAGAAGTGAGGCCTTAGGAAAGTGTGAGACACTTATGACAAAGCTGACAAAGCTTAAATGCCACAGGATAAGTGGCAGAGTACAACTGATAAGCACTGATACATGCCTAACTGATTACTCCTTACAAATCTATAATAGCCACTTACTGGCAAAGTGAGAAGTACATGGTTTCAAATGTCTGTTATAATTTTTGATTTTTAGGGAAAGAGTTCCATTTAAGCCTCAGCAAACATGCTTGTAAATATGTTCTTAACTCTTTGTTACCTGCAAACTTTAGCTGGAAGCAAAATTCTCTTAAATTTAAGATTTTTAGATAATAGTCAATCCAGACTGCTTCATAAAAGTGCATCTCTCCATTGAAAATATGTTGTAAACAAAGATTACTAAGGTCATGTTACAAAAACTGCACTGAAGTCAGATACTTAAAGAAGGCAAAGTGAATACTCCTAATGCTGCAGTATTCCTATTTACTTACTTCTGTTCTGGACTATTGCAATACTCACCTGGGGCCTAGGCCAGCAGAGCAATTTTTAGTCAATAGCAGAGACTCCAGGGAAGCAGTACAAGTATCTATTGCAGAGGAGACCTCTTCACACTGTGGTGCAGAGAGGCTTGTGTCAGGCAAGTCAGCAACTGCCAAACTCACACAAGTGACAGTGTACAGTCAGGATATGACCAAAAGGAACCCTATTCTGATCCTGTCATAAGAGGCATATCCCAGTCCATACAGTTTTTTGAAGTCATATATGCTATCCTGAGATATTACTATAACGACATTTTCAATTCAAAGTGCCCAAACGACTGAGGGCTGTATTGCAACTTGTCAGAGCAGTGCTTCCATAAACAAGGAGCTGAAGTCAACAGTATGTGCTGCATGCCCAGGGGTATGACACGAGAGCACATGAACATCTAAAGATTCAGCAACAGTGGTTAGAGGGCAATCTCCATACTGACTACAGCTTTGGTGCATGCTAACCCTTTAGCTGTGCCTAGACCAACTGGCATAGGTTAGTGGACAGACCAGACAGCCAAAGACCAGTTGGCACAGTCAGAACTGTAATGGGTTGCTTTCCACTGACCAAGCAATGGGGACCATGAGTAGTCCAGTGCTAAGTTTTGCTCCTTTTTATTTTATTTTATTCTAAAATATACAGTCGATATCCACGCCAAAGCATCAAATCTAGAAGAAAACTATCTTTATCTGGTAAGGAAATTATTATTTCTGTAGTTATTATTTACTGCCAAGGAGGCATGCTGCTTCTGTAAAAAGGCCAGTGTCCCAGTTACTCTCTTGACAAACTGAAAATCAAAGGCTGGGAAACAGCTGTAACTGTGTGCAAGGTCCACTATCTCAGCTTTTTAAAACCTTTGACTTGCACATTGGCAACTGCACAAAATTACACCCCTCACTACATATCACAAGACTAATAATACTGCTTGTAATCTCTAAAGATCAAAGTTACAGTTGAGTGTGGGTAAAAGTTACGCAGTGTTGGTAACACGCCAGATTGCACATGTTCACCTTAAACAGATTTATCTGTAGGACAGTTTTATCATTTATGAAACTATTGTACTGAAATTCAGTTACTCAACTCAGGTCACCTTGGTTGGATCACCTGCATATCTGTCAGCTTTTATTCTTTTTGAATGTATTTCTTTAATTGTACATCCATATTACATGAATTAGCTCTTACCTGAAAGAAAACAGATCCTTTTTCATTGGTTTTTTTCTGTATGGACAATCCTAATTAATATTCTTTCTACAAATGATTTAGCTTTAACTTTAATAGTGTAGGAAAGAAATATAAGATGAATTTACTATGAAACCAAATATATTTTTTTAAAGTCCACCTTTGGGAAAAAAGATATTCTAATCATGATTTTTGCTCCTCCAGTGTTAGCTTGCTCGTATTTATGAATAAGATGACACAGGCAAAGTTTTAATTCTTTTTCTCATTGTCAAGCAGCAAATTTAAATTTAAATATATGTTTAGCAGAAAGGCCACAAGATGTACTCTGCTGTTAGGATAAAATTGACTGAATAACATGAGGTTTTGGTTCTTTCAAATTTTTTCAGCATTTGATTTTCTAATCCTATCACTTTTATAAAAATACAGTATTCCAATTGTTGGAATAATATCTTAATTTATTTAACCATATTAAGTAAGTTATTACGTATTATAGGTTATTACTTTAGGATGCTAAAGTGAGGCATATCTGAAAACAGTAACATCATTCTGCTCCAAAATTCAGGGAGGGGTAGAGATCTGCAGTAATTTGTGGAGGAATAAAACAAGTTTTAGGCTCCTAAAAATGAAGTAATTGGAAAACTGTGATGCTGCCCAGGCTTCTTGGGAAGGCCTTCTTATATAAGGAATTTTTATTTTAAAAACCTTATGCCTGTTCTTGTCTCCTTATCCTGCTAGTCACCCGCCTCTCTAACTATGGAAAGAAATGCCAAAGACAAATTCATTCCTAGCTGAAACCTTGATGGGATGAAGACCTGGATAATAAAACTCAGTTATAGGATTATGAACAAGTAACACATAGTGACTGGGTATTCTTATTTGAGTTTATATTGGTTTTGGGTTTTTTTGGGGGGGAGGAGTGGAAGCTGTTTGGTGAGTTTTGTGGGGTTTTTTTCTATTTGTTAGGTGGGTTTGGGGGTTTTGGGACTGGGGGAGTGGGGGTTTTTTGGTTGGTTTTTTT
>VXBR01003295.1:6696-38339 GCA_013400215.1 Cisticola juncidis | reverse complement strand
TTTTTTGTTTTTTTTTTTTTTTTTTTTTTTTTTTTTTTTTTTTTTTTTTTTCCTTTGGTTTGGTTTGGTTTTTCATTTGTTCTGGGTTTTGTTTGTTGGTTTGGGGGTTGTTTGTTTGTTTGGCTTTTTTGCAATGAAGCTGATTATCCAGCGAATGGAATATTATTGTAAAAAATGTAAACAAAAACACTTGAGGAAGACTTACACTTTCTTTTTTCAATTTAAAGCACTAACAGTCAATGAGAGAAGTATTATTTATGGAATAGTGTCCAATATCAGGGAATTAAAGGGACTCCTATAAGGTTCATTCACCTTGGGACTAAAACTCTAGAGAACTGAGGTTGTGTATTAGTGCACAATCTATTCACAGGCTTATAAAAGTCAGTGAGAGTGAACAGTAAGAACCCCAGTCGCTGCCTCTTTATGGGATACATCAGAAAAGGTCCAATATTAAGAGGTGGATTAGAACAAAAACTTAATCCTTGACTGTTCTGAACTCCTCAGTAACTCACAACACAGAGAGACCCAAGACTTATGATGATGCACAAAATTACCACAAACCCTTCAGTCTGTCTGTGAGTATGTTTGGGTCTATGGAGAAAAGATCCAATTGTCTTTCCCATGCAAATACCACCCTGCACTTACAGGCCTTCACTCTGCAGTCACTGAAGTGGGAAAAAAATCTCCAGTTGTGAGTGGTCCCCTCTCACAATGCAATCTCACACCAGTGCATGCTCCACAGCCAGTGCTGTACAAACAAGCATATTTACAGTGCTGGAATGTTTCTGTAAATACTAGCACTGAGGAAATTCCTTGGCACACAGGGTAGGCAAATAACAGCTCTGCTCCCAGATACGTGCTGTGCTCTCCTTAGTTGTACCGGGTCATTTGTCAGCCTTTATTGCACTCAGGAATTCCACTTTTTGACTTCTTGCTGTGTTTAAACACTTTCAGCACAGAGCTGCAGTGCATAGCACAGAGTTTCATTCCATAAGCACGGCAGAAGATCCTTCAGTTCTAGTTAAATATTGAACTAGTGGATGACCCAGGAATTTTCCCATGAATGCTTGTAAAACAATCTTGGAATAAGCTCCTTTAGTCTACAAATATTTGTAGCATCTCTCACACTCCTTTTATCTAGAATAAATTGATTTGTCCTACCAGTTCTTTGGCCACTGATGTGATCACTGATGTGATCAATAAAATACAACTTCTTTTGATGCCAAAGACATGTAAATAATAGCAAAGCATAACCATCACATTGCCATTTCATCGGAATAGAAAGATGCCCCAAAATTTGATACATAAGGGAGGACCACTGCTCTGCATAAGACATCATTGCCATCTCAAGGTGCTGCCAAACATTCTCCAGCACCCCATGAAAAGGAGTCTGATAGTGGTTGTTCAGAGTGAATGCATAGTGATTGTGTAGGCAAATGGTATCATCCACAAACTGGACGAACTAAAGGTTCACTCCAGACCACCTCATTATTTTTTACCACTAATGGTAAAAGACTGTCATTGCTCTGTCTTTTCTTCTCTACATAATCATACTTCATCCACATGCTATGTTTCCTTCCTTCCTAAAATTTATTTCAGCATTTTATAAATATAGAAAATCTTATAAAAATGTCCTTATATATAATACTCTTATATAGATAACACAAATAATTTTTCCTCCTGTTTTTGTCAGGAAGAACATTCACTTCTTTCTAAAGGTAATTGTCAATTAAGTTCAGTGTGGCTGTGTCTGAATACTAATTTCTCTATGTTTTGTATGAAAGTGGTAACTAGAGAAGCAGATTAATCCTAAACCTACTTGCTAACAGCATGACAAAAAGTAGGAAAAATTGCTTCTATTTCTTTGTAGACACTAGAATCAAAATGACATTTCATAGTTTTATAATCAGAATTCCCTATATTACAAGATAAAATGCAAGTACATTCATCATTTATTAATATATATTAAAATTAATTGAACACTGATGAGTTGGAAAAACAGAGCAAAGGTTTGTTTGCTTCATCTAAGTGATACATTAAATAAACTAAAGCAGACAAAACAAATAGTCTGGCAAAATGCTAACAGTGGGTCTAGAATTCACTGCAACTGCAAATACAGAGAATCTTTGTTAGCAGTGAAACACTAATAAAAATAACGTTCAGTTAATGATAAAAAGAAGATCTGTTTAGAGATAAGTGAGGATTGACCTGGCATTAAATGTTGTGCAAAAAAACCAGCAATTACAAGGCTCCCACCCCTCTCTAGAACCCACTGAGGCAGCATTACACTTCTCGGGAAAAAAAAAGGAAAAAAAATTATATTGTCAATAAAATTATATGGAAGCTTAACAAAGACATATGAATACAATCAGAATTAAGTAAATTAAGAAATCAAATTCCTGAGGACAGAGCATAATGAGTATAATATAATGTAAGTCTTTCCATTATCAGCTTCTGAATCTAGAATATTATTTAAAATTCTGCCCAGTCATTCAGATAACTACTTTTCCCAGAAAAATTACAAAATAAAGACTTATTTTGTCTTTATTTATATAAAGGTGAGCTGCCAGAAATTGAGTCCAGGGGTTGTTTTTCAATTTACTGACAGAAGGAACTGTTGCTAGAAACAAGTACAGTAAAATACAGTTTTCCTGTAAAACAGCTTTACAGAAAAAAAATCCCAAAAATTGCCAATTGCAATATGGGGTAAGGAAACAATAAGAGAATAAATATAACAATATGGGATCAGGAATTAGTGATTTATTGAGGAGGAGATTTGGTGCCCACAATACCCATGTATGCCAGCTACAGGGGAATCAGATTGGGTGTGTCATCTGCAATATGGTAATTTGCTTTTAAAAGGGTTCCCCAAAGACTATTTATAGACTGCCAGACTATTTTAGATTGCCAGACTATGAAGCACTCAGAGCTGATGAAGTTCAAGGCTACCTCAAATCCTTTAGCTGGTCAGACGTGCTGTATAACGATGAGCCAGTAAACCAGTTCAAAGTACTGTAACTCAGAGGTTACTAAGGACTGTAAGAGTTAACGGTGGGAAAACCCAGTAACTTGGCAGTTCTCTGAAGAACTGGTTTCCAGATCCTGCTCAAGCCTTCAGCACTCAGAAAAGTCCTTGTTGCTAAGCATTTCATGATCTTCTGTGGATTAGCTCTCACACATTTGTCTTTCTAGAAGAAAGATCCCTAGGTAGTGGGTGACATCCCTGCCCATGGCAGGAGGGCTGGAACTCTGAGGTTCCTTCCAACCCAGATAATTCTGTGATTCTGTAAGTAGCAGTCAGAGATTTTTTTCACAGAATGTCTCTAGCTGCCAAAGCCTTCCCACCCCTGAGGACTTCTGGCTGCCTAAGCCTGCTTTTCCCTTCTACACCAAGCTTCATGTTATGAATGAGGGAAACTTGCAAAGTGAATTGAAATCTGATTTCACAATGCTAAGCGTTCCATAGTATCTCAGCAATCTATTTTAAGGGATCTAATTTAAGGGAAGCCCCAACACTGCAATAATTTATACTTTGTGCAAAGTTTCCCAAGTGGCAGATGAACTCCAGCAGAATGAAAACACAATTCCATCGATATTTGTGGCCACCTGGGCTTATAATGGCCCACATTCAGCTGCTGTTGACCAGCACCCCCAGGTCGTTTTCCACTGGGCAGCTTTCCAAGCACTTTGCCCCCAGTTTGGAGGGTTGTCTGGAATTGTGTGAACAACAATGCACTTGGCCTTGTTGAACTTCACACCATTGGCCTCAGCCCATGATCCAGCCTGTCCAGATCCTTCTGCAGAGTATTCCTGCCCACCAGCAGATCAACACTCCTGCCCAACTTGGTGTCACCTGCAAACTGAGGCTGCACTTGTAACCCTCATCCATCTAATCATAAAGACATTAAACAGGAGTAACCACAGGGCTGAGCCCTGGGGAACTCCACTTGTGACAAGAAAGTAACTTCATTTACCACCTCTCCCTGGGCCGAGACAGACAGATAGTTCTTTATCCAGCAAAGAGTGTATCCACCCACCCCACAGGAAGCCATCTTCTCCAGAAGAACAATGTGGGAAACTGTTTCAAAGGCTTTACTTGAAGTCTAGGTAAACAACCACTGTTTCCCCTGCCAGAGAAGGAGGTTGTGTTGGTCAGGCAGGACCTGCTTTTGATAACATCATCTGGCTGGGTCTGGTTGTCCTGCATGTGCTGTGTGATGGCACTCAAGACTCTCCATGTCCTTCCCCAGCATCAAGGCCTGACTGACAGGCTTCTAGTTCCCTGGATCCTCCTTCCAGGCCTTTTTGTAGATGACTATCACATTTGCCAACCTGAGACCTCCCTAGTTAGCCAGGACTGCTGATACAAATAATGCAAAGTGTCTCAGTGATGACTTCCACCTGTTTCTTCAGCACCCTTGGGTGAATACCATCAGGCTCCATACACCAACGTGTGTCTAAGTGATGTAGCAGGTCACTGACCATGTGTATTTGGATTATGTGGGCTTTTTTTCTGCTCCCCAACCATGTCTTCCAGCTCAGGGGGATGAGTACCCTGAGAACACCTGGTTTTACTATAAAGACGGAGGCAAAGAGAGTGAGCAATGCTACATCTTAGAAGTATTTTTAACTTAACCACTGTGGTCTCCAATGCATCTCAAAGAGATTAATGCAACAATATTAGAGAATAACTTTGTTGATTGTGGTCATCCATTCAGCATGGATGCTGGCACTCACATAGAGTTAATTAAGACTGATACAGCCTCCCTGATCCACAACTATGGTAATCTTATGAGAAATGTTTTTTATCAGTGAGAATTGTCTAAACCTCATCACTGGGTCTTATCACTTGTTTTTCTATTTTATTTTATTTTTTGTATGTTGCACCTTTACAGCCTGTTCAGTGAGGTCACTGCTCTGGCTGCCCAGGGGCCATAGCTAGTCTCTTCAGATGGGGTGTGTGTAACGCTGCTATGAACTAGCCCAAGTGGCAGTGTTCCGTGTAGAGCACTGCCCTCTAGTTTGATTTCATGTCAAAAGCCATGTGCACTCAATGTTTTCTTTTTTCCTTTGAGAAGGCAGATTAGTTATATAATATGTCCTGATGATGCTGCTGTGAAAAAAATATTGAACACTTACTGCTGGTAATGTTACATGCTACAGATCTACTGTGTCTTTGAAAAATTTTCTAACCAGGAGCTCAATTCTCTTCCACATTGTTGAGTAACAGATATTTAAGAGTTTTACTAAAAGGTTATCAGTTTCATGAGGATATGGAGATGCACAGTTTTGATGATAGAAACACATAATCAGATAATTTAAAGGAACAGAGCAAGGTGCTCTTGGTACATGCATGACTTAATATTATATTTATGCAATTGCTTAGGGGTTACAATACCATTAACATTAGTGTTAATGACAGTGTTATAAATGCCAAGTACAATATTCCAATTAAAATAATAATTTGGATTATTAGTACAAAATCAAATCACAGAATTTAGGTATCAAAAAATCGAATCATAGAATTTCGGCATTAAAAGATCGAATCACAGAATTTCGGTAAAAACCCCACCAACAGTGAAACCTACTTGACGGTTTTACCCGGGACAAGGCCGAGGGTGAACTCTGAGATGCAGAACCTGGCCGTCTGCTGTCTCCCCCTGAGTTCACGAATTTGCCCGTTTTGGGGCACAGTTTATATACCCTTTATTCCGCCCTGGCAATATTTCCCCCTATTTTCTATTGAGTCCCGGCTGGCTATTCAAATCCAGGGGTGTCTCTGGCGAGGCTTGCATAGAGTCCTTTCCCCGGTCAAGGTGTTAATGTCCAGTTTCGGCCCTTGCTTCATGGCTGATTAATGGCCGTAAAATGGCTGATGGCTTTTCACAGCTCAGGGGGTTGTTTGGCTGCGTTAATGGTCCTTCTGATGCCTTTTTTGACAGAGCTTTGCTCCGGCTCTTTCCCCTTCTATTCCTGGATGGGATGATCTAGGGAGGTGCCTGTCTTTTGTCTCAGCATGAGACTACGAGATACACAGAAGCTCACGTATACATTTACCATACATAGTAAATTACATTTTACAATTCATAACTATCCATAAAAACATGAATTAATCATTCCCATTTTTCACAACAGGAAAAAAATGTTTCCAACTGAAACAGTTCGGAAACATTTCAGTAACTTTTGGCAAGTAATAGTGACAGAATATTTTGTTGAAATCTATGACACATTTGAGTTGAGAGAAGGATGAACACATCCGTATGAATATTCTTCCAAAGTCACAAAATTTTAAGACATGATTATATCACAGTGTTGTGGAAATTTGGTTTTTTTTGACTGATTTCCTATGGATAACATGAGATCATGAGGGCACCAGCAGTCCTTATAACCCAACCTAGCATTAACTTAGTATCTCCTTAACCCCTGACTGTAGCTTGGGATCCTATTTGTCAAAGCCCAGAGCCAGAGATCCATGGTCCTTCCTGACTGTGGACCTTGCTGAATGCAATCCCTTCCCACAGGACAATGTCCTGGCCAAACCTCAGCTCTGTCCTGGATCCAGGAAAGTGCCTGATATCTGTGACTGGGGCTGTCAAGGTCCCTGGTTGGATGCTGGGATGGAGCCTGGATACCAAGCCCCTGCCCTGCCATCCTGGGGGCCCTTTGCATCCCTGTGGAGCTGCCAACCTGTGCAGTGTCATGACAATTCAAAGGCAAAAACCTTTCAGAGGAAACCAGGAATACCAATCTTTCACAATAAACAAACAAATTGTATTACTATGAAATTCCTTATGCATAGATTTACAGGTTATAAATTCACATGTCATAATTGAATTAGTTTTTACTAACCTCTTTCTTGTAAAAAAAAACCAAATAGCACACACTTCTGTGATTTCTGTTCAGTGTGTATTACTAATAATAATTCCCAGTAAAAAGTATGATTAGTACATACCATTGCATTTTCCCACAAAATTCTTCAGACATTATTGCAACTTTAAGTACACCATACACATTTACAGCTTTGTTATACATACTAACATCTTTTCAGTTTCTATACTTTTATTGATGAGAGTAAAATGACAGCTCAAATCACTTAATACCTAGATAAGTGACTTGATTTCATTCTTTTGTTCTAAGCATTTATTACTGCATTGCAAAAATCTCAAATTTATATAAACAACATATAATGTCAATCAAGTGTTGATCTACACAAAGCAAAATGTTCTCTTCACAAGTTAGCTTCTCAGAAATTTCTTTACTGTTGTAAAAGACAGTGAAATCAATGGCATAGATCTGAGTACAATAGGGAGCATTTGTTTCAATATTATGAAAATTCAGGCCCCTGAGCAAACCTGCAATAAAATTAAGCATGGGAAGTTTATGCAATATTTTACGAGTTGCTTTTCATGTCTGGATGTAACTCTGCAATTCCTTTGATTTGCATGGATATAGTCTCCCTCTGGATCTTCAGACTTGCATGAAAAAACCCATTCAATTTCAATTCTGAACACATACATGTTCTTTTCCTGCTTCCCCAGCTGATACTGAAAGCATCCCACTGAGAAATAATCACACATCAATGCACCAAAAATCTGAGGTACAAGTAGATAAAGACACAGGAGTATAGAGGCATGCAGCAGGCATCTTAAGAGTCAATCTTTTGTTCCAAGCAGTCCAAAAGGAAGTAAACATTTTGTACTGCTTCCTAAGAAGAAAATGAAGCACAGGATGAAGGTATCAAAATCCATTTAACTTTTTTTTTTTTTCAAACAATCATTTTACCTATCTAAATGAAACTACCATTCCCTTTCTAAATTATTTGAGGAATAGAAATTTGTCATGTATCATGCTATTAATATTGAACTGTGTATCTCTTCACAGTATTTCCTGTGATACCATAACTCTGAAAACCCAAGTTCCTCAGAGCAGGTTAACTGGAACATATTTAATAGATTCACTATTACAAAGCTCAAGTATTTCTAGGTTCTAGCAACAGTAGTATTACGCCCATTGAAATTTTAGTTGGACAAAATGACACCTTTATCCTAAGGTCCAGCATTAGAAATTCAGTCTCAATGCTGATGTACTGGGACCAGCTAGTACTCTAATTTTTAAACATTCACCTACTAGAAACTGCTAAGGAATAATTATCATTTGGTCTGGCTACTTCTCCATTCTCATATGAGTTTCTATTTTCCTAGGAATAAAATCTGCTTGCTTAAAATAACAGCAAAATTCCAACTGATTTGCAGCCAAAACATAAAGTAAATTTTAGATTATTGTAAGGCTCAGTTCTAAAAAATAGAAATAATGCTACCCAATTTGGTCAAGAAGAGAAACAGGAATACTAAACCTCAGTGGCTTGCTGGTCAGTTTGCAGCCATTCAGTGGCAGGACAATGATTAAGATGTTTTAGTTCCCTTTCTAAATCCATTTGAATAAGTTGTTTCTGTTTGAGACATTTGGCACCTAAGGATCTCAGTTTTCACCTGCTGCTTTGAGAAAGTTAGCTGCTTCTGTTGCTGGATTTCCAGCATAGCCACAAAATGGTGCAATGGAAGCAACACCTTAGGTATAATATTAGAGCACATGAGACACCACTCTCACACAGCTCTCTGCTGAATTTCATTATGAACAAACTCAGAGGAATTTAGATAAAACCTCAGAAATTCTGAACTTCATTGTTTTACCAATAAATATATTATTGTCCTCTTTTTGTTGTTTTCATAGTTTCATCATAACACTATGTTCTAACAACAGGAATAAAGAAATAGAGGAAAGGAGATGGCTGTGAAAGTAGAACCTCTAATAAACAGGAAACTAAATATATCAGTCATGACAAGAAGGATCCTAAGGGAAAATATGCTACTAATCTTTCTTTTAAAATTCCCTTGTACACAAATATATAACAAAAAATGAAGAGAAAGAGAAGAACATTTTAGTTAAAAAGTTTTGCAATACTTACATTTCTTTAGAGAAGAAACCCATCTGAGATTTTTGTTCATCTATGCTCAAGTTTTCTATGATCTTGATTTAAAAGCTGTACAAAGAACAACTTCAGGCTCACATCCATTACTATATATAGCTTCCATGCTGAAATTGTCAAATTCACACTGATGCTTAAGGTCTTTCCTCAAATACTTTTCATGTCAAATTCACAACTACGAATTGAATCATCTGTTTACTTCTCCCACAATAGACAGTATCTTTTGTTGGCCATGAGGACATTTAAATTATTCTGGAAGATCCATGTCCCCTAAAACATTTGCAAGAATGACCATGATGATGTTTAGACTTCATGCAATTCAGTTACTTGGTAAAATCAAGAACAAATGAAAACTTGGAACTTGGAAAGAACAAATGAAAAAAGAGAAACTGATAAAAATTCCCCCTTAAAATTCAGAAAAAATCTGATTTCAAAACATGTTGTCTGGACTGGAGATGTCCTCTATTCAACTTCTGTCCTAGGCTCATTTTGTTGTTTCTTTTAAAATATCACTCGTGTTGTTATGTGTTCTGATGTGGCTAACATTCATTATTGAAACTAAATGTTTTCTATTGAAAAGCACGCTTCCTGTCCCTACAGGCTTTCTTCTTAGTAAGGAAAAGAACTTTAATGAGGTTTCCTTGTAAACTAATGCCACTAATAAATGCATGAACTAGGAACAAGAAAGAAATTAGGAGAGACTGCTGATTGTTTTCAAGGTCTTCCTTTCAAAACAACATGTTCCCTTTAGTCCTTAAATGATGTGGTCTCATGAAAAGCCACAGACTTCAGAATCATGAAGGCTTCACAAATTCTCAAACAGGTAACACCTATTTTGATCCTATTTCTGTAGGCAGTAACAGAACCACAATGTTCTTTCAGGTTACAGATGTAAGATCCAGTAGAAACATGGAAGAATATCCCTTATATAAGGAAATGACACCCTGACACAGATCAGTCCTTGTTCTGAGACTCAGAATATGGAAACTGAAAAAAATATTAAACTGTTGCTTGTCATAAAGGTGTGAAGGAACCAATCATCAGCCAGTTGCCTACCACATGGATGAAAAAGAAAGATCTGTAGAAAGGTATTTTCTGCAGAAGAAAACACCATAAGAAGAAAAAACTCTTCTAAATAAATCAGGTACTGACCTGTGGGTAACATATTTGAACAGTCAGCTTCAACATGTGTTTGCAAATGGAAGTGAAACAGGATACTTTATATTCTAGGGAGACAGGGAAAAGTATAAAACAGTATCAGGCAAGGACAGGTCAAACAAGCTATTATACTGATGCCTTAAGTTTCAGCTTTCATATTTTCAGATTCTGTACTGCATTAGATGTAACTCTGAACTTACATGAAGTGTTACCTAGTTCTCTTCACACCTTAGATAAAACAATCCTCTTCCAGCCAGAGAACCAAGGTCACTGTTGCAGCTTCAGGCCCAAAAAGTATAAACACCAGCGAATTGAGGAGAGCAAACTGGGAGGATGGGACTTCATAACCTGAAGCTGTAACTGGACAATTAACCCAAATAATGGACCAAAACTTACAAAAGTGTGAAAACTCGTGACTGATGACCCATATTTTGTCCATCTTGGGTCCATCTTGGATACAGACATGGCAGGGCTCTTGTACTGCCCAAGGTGTGTCCTTTAAAGGCCTTTTAATAAATATCTACTTTATCCCTTTAATGCCTAGCCTCTGTACAGGCAGCCTCTTTTGGCCTCAATATTATGCAAAAGTTTTAACCTCACAGAAGGTTCAGGGGCTTCTGTAGATATTTTTTGGACCGTGTGTTACTAAAATGACCTTCAAAGGCCCCTTACAATCTCATCCATTCTGAAATTCTGAGTACTAACAGAAGACTATTCCTTCATTTTTTTTCTGCATTGTTTATTATAACATACCTCTCAGCATTAACAGACAGCACATAAAATGCTAATTTTTCAAGGGAAAAATAGATTAAATTTGTAGTGCCAGAGTTACATAAATATGGAGGACAGGAAAGTTACATTGACTTAAAAGTTTTGGATTCATGTTGTACCTTGGCAGCTTTAATGTATTTTGACGAGAACTAAGGCACCTAGCAGGATATAAGAGCTTTCTTTCAGAGGAAGTATAAGGAAGACCTTGCACATCTCATTTTGCATGTCACAAACAGGGGAACAATCCAAGGTATGCCAAAGAATCCAGTGAGTTAGCACAACACTTGGGAGATCTAAAACACTGTAAGACGTAATACACACATGATCAGTGAATATGAAGGCTGAGCAGCAGCTGGAGATTTGAACCTGAAGTAGATATTCTGTAAACTAATTCTGATCCTATAAAAGCTGTTCCCTGATGCTCTAAAATTATGCTGATATTAAGTAGAGAGTAAGTGATAAAGTTAATTCTTTTGTGTGCCATATAGCAGTATGTCAGTGGCACTATCTAAAACTGGAGTGACACAAGCAGCAGTTCAGTTGCCTTGCTGAGGTCATGCTTTCTTTTTAAATGTACACTTTTCCCGAAAGGGATGATACAGAAGATAGAAATAAGAGATTAAACCAGATGCCAGAGGAGTAAATCTTTGACATCAAAGGAATTCACACTGCTTTCACAGCTGAGTGCTGCGAAGTTTTAATGTCTGTGGCTCTTTCACCATATGAGGGACAGATTAATTGTTGACTTAATCAGATGCCTGATTTCTACTGATTTGGGAAAACTATCTAAAATAAGAGGGGCAGGGCTATAGACAAGCCTTAAAGAAATAAAAATTAATTTCTGACTCCTGGCTGCTAGAATATGGGTTCTCTCAAGAACTGGTCCCACAACGGTGGAACGCTAGACTTACACAGTCTTCTTATTTTTCATATTATCACCTATGCCACAAGAAATATTACATTCATTAGCATGACTCAAAGTCAAAACACAGACATTTATGCCTAATTAATTAAATATTCACACACACTTTCCCCATGCTGTTTTAGAGTAACACTCTAGGAAAAGGACAAACCTTTAGCTACTTAGATGAGAACAAAAGCTGTGCCTGGTTACATTAGACCCTGATTAGTGCTACATACTCTTTTCTGACCTGAGAAACAACTCTTGTCCTGCTTCTATTCACAATGCTTCTAGTAAGGCAAAAAATCAAGACGATAGAAAAATTAATTTAAACATATAGAAAATGCTATGAACTTCTTGTACAAATTTTTCACAACAACGAAGACAAGTGGCTTATCTTCATTTTCAAGACCTATCAGTCCTTGTCCTAGTAGTGCAGTTCTTTATTGAGTATGGAAAGTTCAAGTCCCCCACAGAGAGTCAGGGAGTCAGCATCGCCTCCTACTTATTTCCAAGCAGTAGTTAATCTTTTTCAGAAAACACATTTTGAGAAAACAATGCTTACATAGATCCATGCAGCTAACATTGCTTTAAACCAGCCCTAGCACAGCTCAAAATATTGCAAGTATGTTATTTTTTTCACAGAAGAAAAGACACAAGCTCCTCCCTTATAAAACCACACTTAGTATGGTAATTGAAATATCCAATCTGCAGTCCCTCTAGGGAATTGTGACTTTTGCTATTTGGTCTTCACCTAGTTAGGTCTTTCCCTCTAAAACATAACCCTGCATGAACTTCTCGTTGTCCCTTGTAAACAAACAAATGGTACAGGTATTCCAACCCACTAAATACACTCTCCCTGGAGTCCCCTCTGCTCTGCTTCAGGCACAGCACACTTGTACCTCAGTATAGATTAGACTGAGGACTGCCTACAGTGCCTTCATTTTCATTTCCAAGATTCTCTTGGACTCCTGTAATTGGGCCCAGGAAGGTGCTTGAGTGCTCCCCTCAAGCTCTGCCCTCTGCAGATAAGTCAAATGAGCCTAAGACTCCAAGACCAAAAAGAAGTACATTTGCCTAAAAGCTACTATTTCTCTAGGTATTTACCAGCCTAGAACTAAAGCTTTCAGGTACCTTTTTTACATCAGACATGAAGTTTCTCTTCATTAAAAATCATGTTATTTCCTTTCCTTGAATAAACAAACCACTTCATGTATCATTTTTTTCTAGCCAAATTAAGCAACTTCTTTCACACGGCTAGATGTAAGCTAAACCCAACCATATAAACTCAGGAACATTTTGTTTGTTTGGACAATGAAATACTGCAACAACATTCAAAACAGGAATAACAGTATAAATCAGTACACTATTTACCCAGTTCAGTTAATTTTATTATAGAAGTTGATTCAGCTGGTACCACACCAGATTTTGAGTCTTTTGTATGCTTCCTTTTCTACTTAACAGCAAAGTGGTTTGGATATAATTATTTAGGTGAAGGTACAATTTCTGTATTTATTCTCTGATAAAACAGGAGTCAGATCCACCCTGATTTACAATCACAACCCTACCTAGTCCCTGTGATGAATTTCATTTGCAGCTCTGGGTCCCTGGACAATCATCAGGGTCATGCAGTACTGTAATTATTCAGTTATTTAGAACCCTGAATTCTTCAAGAATGGGGAGAAGTTGTGAGCTTCTGCTTGATGCTTGTTGTGCACATATTGCTTCTACGGCCACTGCCTCTTTTCCAGCACTTTGGTGTTAAAGAATTTAGTGTAGTTAGATCTGGGTGCAGCTGCTGTGGAGCTGCAGGTTGAGCTCTGGGTGGCAGGAGGCAGAGGCAAGAGGCCACGAATTGCCCACTTTATGGTGGGGTGAGCAGGAGTCCAGTGGGGACTGTCGGGTCATGGAAGCCTCCCACGGTGAAAAGGATCCCAGCAGTGAAAGTCTCTGGCAGTGTGAGTGTGACCCCAGAGTGCCTCCTGAATGGTTACACAGGGATGTTTCTATAACATTTTGCCAGTTTGTCTGGGTGCTGTATGGATTACTCCTGGAACCTACTGGTCAGGTTAAGTTTTAGTTTTGTTGTAATTGCTGTTCATGACTTCTGTTTTTGTATCAATAGTTGGTGCAAAAAATACCAGTCATAGATAATGCATTCTTCACTGTACTCTGTTAAGTTTCTCTGGAAGTGTGCTCTGGAAGATGAAACACTGTTGTATTATGTAGCACATACAGCAGTGCTTTGCCCATTTGCTGAATTGTATAGCTCATCCCTGGCTTTGAAAAGGCACTCACCAAACTTTTAAAGTTTTTTCTTTATGGCAATCCAAGTGAAGCTCTAGACTGGGAAAATGCAAGAGTATAGGCCAACCTACATCAAGGCTTTTTGGAGAGCTAATGACACACACAGTGTAGGGCTGGATTTTATATCATTTAGTCTTATGTACTTGTGATACTGATAGTTTGAAGTAGTTAGAAAGTATCTGAGGACACCCTTTCCTCAAGTATTTTGTCAGCAGCTTGGTAAGGCATTATATGGCACTTGGTAGGACCCTGCTAAATGACGCCTCCTTTTTCCCTGAGTGAAGAAGAGTCACCTTGTACATGTTTTGGATGGAACAAGACTAACCTGTTTTTTTATAGTTTACATTTGATTTGTGCTTTGTGTTCTCTCATTGAACAGACCCCACCCTCAAAACAGTCATACCTGACCTGAAAATCTGGGAGGAGAAGGCAAGTCTGACCAGTTGAAAGATTTGAGGTAGTCTTCAGCTTCATGAGTGCTAAGTCCTTCAGAGTCTGCCAGGTTTAAGATAGTTTTTGGAGAGCCCCTTCAAAACCAATTTGAACAATTTTCAAAAACATAATGTAGTAGACACACCCAATCTGATTGCCCTGCAACTGGTAACTGGCATACTATAGGTGCTGCAGGCATCCAATCTCCTCAGTAACAAATTAGTTAGCTGATTCTTTTCCCATCCCATTTTATCCAGCCCCTCATTGTTCCTCTCTTTTCCTGTTCCACTTAACAAACTAATGTAATTTATTCTCCTTATTTCTAACAAGAGTTCCTTCTGTCAGCAAATTGAGAATATCTGTTACTGGGCTCAATTTCTGGCATCACATCTGGAAAAGAAAATGTAACCAAATGAAACCTCTGGCAGACTCTTCCAGAAGATGAAGTACAGACAGATGTATATAAAACCATTGTGACTTCCTGTTTATGAAGTAAATAGACCACATCAGAACAGACTGTTTTGTGTGAAGGTCTGCAAAACTGCATTCAGGTAACAGGAATGAAAAGGTTCCTCTGAACTGAAGTGCAAGCTGAGTGGCATTTCTGTACAAGGGGCTGCTTCTTGTTGCAACTAGGTTAGGCAAATGCTTTCTATAGCTGAATAAAACCTGAAAATCATTGCAGCTCACTGTTCAGGGACATACCTGAGAACAATGAAGAAAACAGCCTAATTATGCAGTGTGCTAGACAATATCACAATGCCAGGCATGACTGACATCTTAGGCTCTTGCCCACAGTATCCAGAGCCCTGCAAGCTAACTTACTACTTGCAAACACAAAGTTTTATCCTCCAGAGAGTCCTATCAAAGACATGGCACTGAGATTCGTACTTTCTGTCAGATTAGGCAAGAGCACTGGGTTGCTCAGCGCCTTGCAGAACAGAGGTCTAGAAGAGGTGAAGCCCTGAAGGTGAGAGATTAGATGGCAATAAAAAGAGCATTTGATTTTTCCAAAATAGGCTTACAGAGTATTATAGTCTATTTTCCAAAACAGACTCCTAGTCTGAAGTCAGACCTGGTATTCTGCTCATCAGGCTGGGTGAACAGGTTGTTGCTCTTATCTACTACTGACTGCTCTGCCATTATTTTGCCTGTGTGCAACACTACTGTTCCTTGGTGGAGAGTAAGGAAACCTGCTACTACTGCAAATGCATTAGCCAAACCAGAAGGTTTTAATAAAATCATGTGAGGCACCAAAACCACACCAGCTACTGAAAAGCAATCAAAAACTTGCAGTATTCGTAATTCACAAAGAGCAAACTGTAATGCCTCTGGAATGAAAAAAATAGATAACATCTCATCTTATCTGAATTATAGGATCTGATCTGCAACTGAAATCCTTTGACTCAAACAGATTTAAAACAAAAACTTTGTACCTAGTCTTTTAACATGACAGCAGGGTACTCCTTCTGTTCCATTAAGTGCATCTAATCGCAATCCAGGGCTGCACAGGCTTCTTCATCAATATATAATTTGTTTTTCAAAGCATTCTGAAGAGAAAGAGAATGAGTCAGAGAAGACCAAAAGACATGCTGATCGATCTTTTAATCAGTACGTTTTAATGTTCACTTAGAAGAGGGAGTCTGAAGGCAGATACTGCATAATAAAGACTTCCTTTCTTGTTTCTTTTTCTAGAGAATTACCTGATCTGACTCAGAGGACCATCAATAAAAAGTAAGGTGAAATAAGCAAACAAAAAACTAACTGTTTGAAGTACTCTCTACACTGTTTGGAAATATTTCATAAAACCCCCATCATATTTGACAGGAACAGAAAGATAGGGCAATTGCAAACCTAAATTGTAAGGAGAAAAAAAATAATAATAAAAAGAAGTGATAAGAAAAAATTAACATCAATATTCACAGTATTAACCTTTCCTTCAATGGCATTAACTCAAACCATAAACTACACCAGTTTGTTCTCACCTTTAAGTATTTCTTTTAACAGAGGATTTGCTGCATTAACTGTTCTGTTAGAAATGCTTTGAGAGAAACTGTTCTCAAAACTATTTACTTATACTTTATCTATGCTGCAGTTAAATCAGTGCATAAAACAGTATCCATAGAACACAGGGGAAATTCCTGATTTAATTCTCTAATAGCTATTTTTGATACTAGTCTTACCTTAAATACATGGAACCTAGAAGGGCTGATTTAGACAAAATCGTCTGCCTCAGATAAGTCTACACCAAACTTCTAGATAATTTCCCATTATTTTAAAGGAAAAAAGACTTTTTTTCATTTTGAACTTGCCATTTAGGAATTGATCCAAACATCAGGTTTATCTTCCTCCCTATAACAGCAGGAGACAGTGAATATGCCAAAAGACTGCAAGAATCTCAAAGAAATCAAGCATTATAACCTGCATAAATCTCATTCCAATGTCTGGTTTAAACTCAGAAATGTGGAGCTTCATTTATCTGACAGTAGACTCCAGTTACAATTACCCAAGATAAATTATTACTCCTGTATATATTCAACACTTTGAAGCACAATTATACTTTCTAATATAGCCATAGATGGATATCTGTTTCTGTCACGGACGAGGGCGGTGGTGAGGTGCTGACGCCTTCTCGCAGAAGTGCCTTGAGAAAGGCATCCTGTTGGCACAAGCACACAATCAGTCACCCTGCTGCCCTAAGTGATTTTCAGCTCTTTTGTGAGAGCAGCAGAGGGGCAAGCCACTCTGGGTGATGACACAGGAGAAGAAAGAGGAGAGATGGAGTCCTGTCTTCTGGGATCCTTCACTCTGCCTCAGAGTTATCCAGGGATAACAGAACCAGGGAACTCTGGAGTGCATGGATTAAATAGGGAAGTCAGGGGGTGGGGTTACAAAACTCAGCCAATGTGGGGAAGGATTGAGAAAGAGACCAATCATGGAGAAAATCAAAAAGGGACCAATCAACAGGAGTAAAAGCCAGGAAGTAGGGAAATGATGATGGAAAATAACGGATTGACATAGGCACTGCAAAGCTTCACGGGGTGAAACACTGCTCACCCCAACTGGGAGAAAAGTCTCTTAGGGGAACTCCCTTAGGGAAGCTATCACAACTTAAACAGCCTAAAGGCTGCAAACTTCCAAGGGAAGGCAAAATCCCCATCAGATGACCTAGAGCCACCACAAGTTTCCTGTGTCAGCATTAAATCAACCATTTAATTGAATTCTTGAGATAGTAAACTCCATTGTTCATATACATGTTAGCACTACAAAGTATTAAAAAAGGGAGTTACCATAGCAAATTTGTTATAGAGAGAAGACACAACGCCCTCACCAGGGCCTCCTGAATGTTCAGCTGAAGTTCAAAACATCTGAATGGGAATACTTAGGTTAAATACCTATTACACTGAATACACAGAATCTTGTTTCCACTATGAATACACAGAATCTTGTTTCCACTAGGTGGTGCATTATATAAAGCATGATACATCCACACCAAGTTGTTGAATATTGTGAGCTATGTTTCTAAAGTAAGGATAAATGTACCAGCTTAAATGTTATCAGTACCTTTCACAAAACAGGCAAAATTACCATCTGAGTACAAAATCTACTACAGCTTAGTAAAATTGCTTCTAAATGTGAAATGCACATGGAGAGGGTTCTGAAATATTGAAATAATGAAATTTTGGTTGATTGAGTAAATAAGTGTATAAGGGCAGCATAGGTTGGTAAATTACATTTCTATTTTTATTCAAATTCTTTGCTTCTGATTGCATTTCTACTAACTTCATTCTATGAAAACAACTGAAATCAAATTATTCTCTTTAAATACGCAAAATGAACGTGGAGATTCTAAATTCTAAATAAAGCTTTATAAAACTGGAGTTTTCTTCTTGGTCAGCAACAATTAAGTTCAAGATCTTACTGCATTAGGTCTTTCATGTATTCTTATAATACATTCATATATAATTAAAAATACCACCTGTCTCACATTTATCCTCTAAACTTATTTATTATAGACTGTTAATTCTCGTAATATTTCCCCTTTCTCTTTTAAAATGACTTCTGCTGGTTTTAGGGATTTTTTTTTTTTTTTGCTAATCCTGTTACTGTTCATATTGCTTTGAAAAATGAAATATATTTGTTCAGGGAACTTCACTGAACATATTTTCATTATATTTAATTCTTTTCCTCTAGATGTCCTCTACCTTATTTTTTTGAGTTATAATTTTGAGGTATTTCTAGAGGTGGTCTATATATACTGAGTGCTAACACTAACAATTTAGTGTGCGCCTCCCAGAAATTCTTACACATACATACTTTATAATACAGAATTGTTATAATACAAATTATAAAATTATTGAATAGACATGGTGAACAAAGCTGTCTTACATTTGAAAGACGTTGATTGGATCAGAAGTTAGGTCCAATGGCTCTTCTGTGAGCAAAAGCTTCCTCTGCTTCTGTCTGTGGAAGACAATAAATGTGTGAAAACATCAAATAATTTACTCCCTGTATTGCAAAAAATAATTTACTCCCTGTATTGCAAAAATTTTTTATAAAAACACTGAAAAGTACTGAAAAGTAATAAGCACAACTGCCTTACTGCCATCAATTATATTCACCTTTAACATGCTTTGAAGAAATGTATTTATACCACTGCAATGTAGTCTCAATATTTTTCATTGAGTTGTAATTTTAAAAGCACCAGAAGAAATACCCAAAACTATTTCATAGAAATAACCCATTTTATATGATTTTTTTAAATGAACCTGAAATTTTCCAAAGGTATTAGCTAGCTAGCTTGTGCTCTTGCTCATAATGAGAAGTGAAGTCTACATAGAAGAAACAATTTAATTTTGATTTTTGCCTCAACATTATTTGAAGATTACCAAAGGGGTGGGGGGAGGGCTGTACCTGTTCTGACAGCCATTTCATGTCTCACATGGAATAGGCAGTTAGTATCCAGGAGGAGGAGCAGAGCGACGAGAACACTGCACCCTCTAGAAAGCTTCTCCAGCTGACGGGCAAGAAGTCTGCACCAATGGCCTGCACCCGAACGCTGGACCGGCCACTGGTCTCCTGCCAGCCAGCCGACCCTAGGAGACATCCCGGGGGATAAAAGTAACTGCATCCAAAGTTGCAGGGCACAGCGCCTGGCTTGCTGACTTCACTGATTCACCACCTGAGACCACTGAACCTTGTGCCTAACCCACGTCCTGCCCTACCATTTCTCCCTCTCCTGCTCCAGCTTTTGCTTGTCCCACCTCCTTGCATTCCTTCCCAACATCCTACCTGCTTTGTCCCTGCCTACTTCCTTCCTGCCTGAGCTACCTGGTTCCAACACTGCTTTACCAGTCCAGCCCACTGCCACAATCCTGCTGCAACCCTGTCCAGGGTTCTGCACCCCCTGCCCAAGCGCCCCTGGCCTCATGTCTTGCCTGTTGACATGGGAGCTGTGCCTTCAGAGCTGCACATCTCCACCAGTTACACAGGCTTCCCCAAGCACACAGCATGCATGTAGTGGTGTGGATTTGTGTTAGTTTATATTTGTGTAAGTCTAAATAAATTCTCTGTATAATGGTTGGTTCTATGTGCCCCTGTTCTACCTTATAAGTGGTTTGTCCCTGGAAATCCCCTGCATTCTATTACATGTCAATCCCTTTCCCCTCCCTTCTTGGAACCTGCCTGTCACCTCGGGGCCCTGCCTCAGGACTAGAAAGTTCTGTAGAGGGTGTTGTGTGATAGGTCAGGCCAAAGGGAAGTCCCCCCCTTCCCCCTCTGATTGGTCCTTGCATCTGACCCTCACTCCCTAGTTAACACCCAGGCTGAATCCCATTGGTTGTCTCCTCCTCACCACCCCCCTGTACCACCCCCCAATAAAACAGGCTCTCACAGAGCCAAGGTCAGCTCAGCCTGAGCAGTCCCTAGGTGGTAAGGAGGTTACTGTTGGTTCTCAATAAAACCCCTTTGGATCTACTCTGCTGGCTCCTCTCTTCCTTCCTCCGCCGCTGTCTGCTATCCTCCAGCTGTGACCTCGAAGCTCTATGGAACCAAGACCCACGGGATCGGCTGGCCTGCACTGCTCACTTGGCCATACCCACTGCATGCCGTGGTGCCTGAGCTAGCCCTGCAAGAAGGAACAGCGTTCCTAAAGGCACCATGACACATGCACATATCCCCTGCCTGCTGGACATCACTGGCGCAGTCTGAAGTTCTGGTAACACTCACTTTTTCTCTCTCTCTCCTGCCTCTCTTTTTGTCCTCTATTCCTTCTCCTTCCTCCTTTTCTGCATTTTTTATTCTTTAGTAGGGCAACACACCTCTTGTTATCAGTGAACAGCTCTCAGATATGTTTGCGTTTGTGCTTAACTTTGTCCTACAAAAATCTTTTCTAGAAGTACCTTCCAAAGTTTCCCACTGTGGGAAGTGACAGTAGGACAATTTTATATTTCAGTGCTGAAAGAGAGAGTATGAAGAGGGCACAGTTACAGACTGAATAGTCATCTGATGCCAGAATATAAAATAAATATTTCCGGAGAGAATAGATTCCTTGGATTAGAGGGTGAGGAACAAAAGCCAAATCCAACCTTCCTGCCTTGAGGAGAACTTCAGAAGTCGTTTAGTATTAAACACAGAACCATCAAGGTAAACGCCTTCAAGATCACCCACTCCACCCATCTACCCAGTACTGTAACCCCTAAATCACTAAATCACATCACCGAGGGACAGAGCAAGAAGCCTCCTGAACACCTCCAGGGATGGCCACTCCACCACCAACCTGGGCTACCTACTCCAATGCCTGATCAACTGAACGGTGAAAACATTTTTTCTGGGATCTGATCTGAATCTCCTGTGTCAGGTTAAGGCCATTTTTTCTTTTCCTTTTACTTTAGGCACAGTAGAAAAGTACAACCCCCTCACTACACTGTCCCTCCAGGTAGTTGTTGAGAATTATGAAGTCCTCCTCAAGATTCCTTTTGAGACTCAACAATCCCAGCCCCCCCAGCCATTCCTCGTAAGACGTTTTCTGGGCCCTTCACCAGTCCCACTGCCCTTCTCTGGTCAAGGTCCATCACATCAAACTCCTTCTGCAAGTGAGTGGCCCAGAAGTGAGTGCAGTACTGTAGGAGCACCCCACCAGAGCCCAGCACAGGGGGGATGATCACTTCTCTAGTCCTGCTGGCCACACTAATCCTGCTATTTGCCTTCCTGGCCACCTGGACACACACTGGCTCGTATTCACCTGCTGTCAACTAGCACCCTCAAGTCCTTTCCTGCTGAGCAGCTCTCAAGCCTGTTCTCTACGAGCCCATAGCACTGCTTGGGGTTGTGCTATTCCATGTGCAGGATCTGGAACTCCATCTCACTTAAATTCATGCAGTTGCCCCTAGTCCACTGATCTGAGTTTGTCCAAGTCTCTGTAGAGCCTTCCTACCCTTGACAGAACAACAGTCCCACCCAACTTGGTGCTGTGTGCAAATTCACTGAGGTGTACTCAATCCTGACATCCAGATTAAGCTGTCATGTCTGGTTTTCCCCTAGTTTCCTCCTTTTTCACAAGTGTGTACAGCCTTGGACTGCAACACTGCAGCACTGCAAGAACACCGGACCCCAGTGTTGTTGCAGTGCATTTTGGGGGTCCCCTGGCAGGGGGATCTCCTGGGGGGGTTCCCAGGGGGGCCCCCTAGGCTGTGGGTTCGTTGGTGGCATCAGGCAGGCAATGAGGCTCCACATGGCTTCTGGGGGTGCTAGTTAGAGGAGGATTTATTGCAGGTCCCACGCCAGGGAGCAGCATGGTTTCTGAGGGAAAAAGGGAGGGTGGAAAGGGCAAGGGAGGGGGAGAGAAGGAGAGAGTAGGGAGCAGGGGAGCAGGAACAAGAGGCAGAGAGCCAGAGAGAGGAAGAGAGAGAGGCTTCTCGTCTCCCTGCACAGCTTAAGAGGGAGATTCAAAATGGGCGCGGAAAAGGACTTGGGCAAATGGAATTACAAGTACCTGATAATTCAGGGAAGGGTTACAGATTTGAAATAAACTGCACACTTTCAAGGGGTGACACAGAGCATACCATTTTACAGAAATGCAACAAAGTGTGTTGCAGCTATAAACACCTGGTGTTTAACTGGTGCTTCCTGGGCAATTATACCAAAGGTGTTCTGTAAGGCCTTCCAAAAAATTCTAAGCCTTACGGGCCCTGCACACATAAGTCATGAATATTTCCTTCCCAGAAGAGCTGCTCAACTAAAAGGTCACCCATGTTAAGTCTTATCTGTGGGAACTGTGAGGAGCCAATTGAGTTTTGATTTAGCCAACTGAGTTTTGATTTGTCTCAATCCTGCTTGTCAGAGGTGTGGAGGAGGGAGTGCACATGTGCCACTTCCAGGAAGCAGCTAGGAGGTGGGGGAAGCCTTGTCTCTGGGCAGACTTTGCAGAATCACAGAATGATTAGGTTAGAAGATACCTTCAAGATCATCAAATCCAACCCAACTCTAAAACCTCAACTAGAACATGGCACCAAGTGCCATGACCAGTCTTTTTTTTAACACATCCAGGGAGATGGTGACTCCACCACTTGCCCAGGCAGACCATTCCAATACTTTACACCCTTTCTGTAAAAAACTTTTTCCTAATATCCAACCTGTATTTCCCTTGGCGCAGCTTGAGACCATGTCCTCTCATTCTGTCAGTTGCTGCCTGGAGAAAGAGACCAACTCCCACCTTTCAGGAGACTGTAGAGAGTGATGTCACCTCTGAGTCTCCTTTTCTCCAGGCTAAACAACCCCAGCTCCCTCAGCTGTTCCTCACAGGGCTTGTGTTCCCATCCCCTTACCAGCTTCATTCCCCTTCTCTGGAAATGCTCAAGCATCTCAATGTCCTTCCTAAGCTGAGTGGCCCAGAGCTGGACACAGCACTCAAGGTATGACCTCAGCAGTGCCGAGTACAGGGGAAGAATGACCTCCCTGCTCCTGCTGGACACACCATTCCTGATCCAGGCCAGGATGCCTTGGCCTTCTTGGCCACCAGGGCACACTGCTGGCTCAGTTATCGACCAGAATCCCCAGCTCCCTTTCTGCCTGGGCACTGTCCAGCCACACCATCCCCATCCTATAATGTTGCAGGGGGTTATTGGGGCCAAAATGGCCACTTGGACTCATTAAACTTCATCCCATTGGTCTCTGCCCATCCATCCAATTGTTCCAGGCCTCTCTGCAGAGCCCTTCTACCTTCCAACAGATCAACACATGCTCCCAGCTTAGTGTCATCTGCAAATTTACTAATGAAAGACTCAACCCCCTCATCCATGTCATCAATAAAGATATTGAACAGAGCTGGCCCCAGCACAGACCCCTGAGGGACACCACTGTCACTGCCTGCCAGCTGGATGCAGCAATGTTCATCACCACTCTCTGGGCCTGGCCATGCAGCCAGTTCCTGACCCAGCACAGAGTGCTCCTGTCCATGCCATGGGCTGCCAGCTTTTCCAGGAGTGTGCTGAGGGAGACAGTGTCAAAGGCCTTGCNCCCTTTTTGTGAATGGGGGTCACACTGGCCAGCTTCCAATCATCTGGAACCTCACCAGTGAGCCAGGACTGTTGGTAAGTGATGGAGAACAGCTTCACAAGCTCATCTGTCAGCTCTCATCACCCTGGGATGAATCCCATCTAGGCCCATAGATTTATAAACATTCAAACTGCTCAGCTGTTCTCTGACTGCCTCCTCCTGGGTAACAGAGGGACCATTCTGCTCCTTTACACTGTGTGCCAACCCAGAGGACAGCGGTCCTGAGGACAAGCCACCTTCCCACTAAAGACTGAGGCAAAGAAGGCATTAAGCACCTCTGCCTTCCCCTCATCTGTTGTTCTTAAGTTCCCTCCTACATCTATCAGAGAACAAAGGTTGGTTTTATCCTTTCTTTTACCATTAATATATTTGTAAAAACATTTTTTATTATCTTTTACAGAAGTTGCCAAATTAAGTTCAAACGGAGGTTTGGCCTCCCTAATTTTCTTCCTACATGCCCTAGCAACCCCCTTAAATACCTTCTGAGAAACCTGACCCTCCTTCCAAAGATGGTAAGTCCTCTTTTTATTCCTAAGTTCCTTCAAAACCTCATTGCTCATCTGGGCTGGATGTTTGCCTTGTCGATTTATCTTTTGGCACACAGGGATGGTCTGTTCCTGTACCCTCAATATCTCTGTTTTGCAGCACACCCATGTATCACAGTCCCTTCCTCCTGACCCCGGCTAGCTCCTGGGCGAAGGGGGCTGTGATATGGTAACAACCCAGGTTGCTGAACCCACGACAGAGGATTGGTGAAGGATTGCGCAGGACCCGTGAGCTGGAGATTCCGGATGAACTTTATTCACTGAAGGGGACCAGGCAGCACAGGCAGAGAACAAAGGCTTACATGGCATTTTAAAGGGGGGTGGTATGAACACATTGATACATTACACAGCCAATCACTTGACATAAGGGGAGGAGGGAAGGAGTTACAGACATATGGAAAGACAAACCAGGGTGCTACAGGGGAGTGGCAGGAACACACTAACCAATGGAGCAACAAACTGGGGAGAACATTCTGGCACATTAGGCTGGGTTTAGGGTGATTAACAAACAGTGGGAGTGGGAGAAAGTAACTGTTTTGCTGATGGGCATTGGGGCCAAACCATCAACGGGGAGGAGAGGGATAAACCACTCCAATGGATTACCACACCCTGTTCCTGGACTCCTTTGCTCTGAAGGGCTGTTTCCAAAGGAACTCTCTGAATAGGTCTCCCAAATAGGCCAAAGTCACCCTCCAGAAATCTAATGTAAAAGTTTTATTGATGCTCCTCCCGATTTCACCAAATACTGAGAACTCTACAATTTCATGATCACTATGCCTCCTAAGTGGCTTCCAAGCCCCACCTCCACAAACCCATGTCTATTTGTAAACAACACCTCACATGAGGAAGTCAGTAGGAGACACTGTACTCCCCAGAATGGCTTCTTCAATCAGATAGTAAAAGGGCTCCACCAATGGATGGCAGAAGAAGGTTGGCCTGAACCAATGGTCTCCTGGAACCAATGGTCCGCAGGCAGACTTTTGGAGGGGCTAGTGGATATCAAAACTAACGGCTCCTGGCTAGCTGCCTGCGGCTCGCTTGCTTGCTCCTTTGACCAGACTCTGGCCTATTTTGTTTGTCCCTTTTGCCCTGGCCTATCTTTCAAGCTCCTGCTCACCCACCCTTGTCCTGTCTCTGTGTGTCCCTGCATCCAACCTTACCCACCTCCAAGGCAACACACCACTGTGATCTTCATCACGACCCTGTTCAGGGTTCTGTGCCTCCTGCCTGAGCACCCACTCACTGTGTCTCTGGTCACCCATTACTGTGGGACCCACGCCTCTGAAGCCATGCCTTTCTGAGAGCTGTGCAGGCTCGTTAGCAGGCAACTTGCACCCCCTTCTCGTCCCTGTGTTGAGTGGGAATAGAAAGCATAGCCCTGTCCTGCTGGTGGTAACACCTGCTTTTTTTTCTGTCTTCTCTCTTTCTCTTCCCCCCTCATTCCTTTTCCATTTTCCTTTCTTCCTTCCTGTCTTTTTCAGCCCTCTTTGATTTGCGTAACTCCTTTTTTTGGTTTTGGGTTTGTTTCATTTTTTTAACCAATAAACGGTTCTGAGATACAAAGTTTGCCTCATTTGGCTAAATTCCTTTCCTGACCATCTATTTCTAACACAACTCCTTGCAGTTTTCCTCAGTGGAACATAACATTTAAATTTGCGGTAGAAGTGGGACAGTTTTGTAGGAAAATTTTGTAACTTTTTGAATGATTCTAGTGTGTGTTTCGGGAAGAGATTTTATTTGGGTGTTAAAGAAAAAAAAAAAAAAAAGATGTGACCCACCCTGAAAGCTGGTATCTGCAAGTAATTAAGGGTGTCTCCTCTCAGAAAGTGTTTTTTTCTCTCTGGGCTGTGGGAAGAAACAGGGTAGAATTGAGTTACAGACTGTGGGACACGCCTGCAGAATGACATGGCAGCACAGAGAAGCACATGGCGGCACAGAAAGGCTTGTCTCCGCCTAACCTTGGCGGGAGGAGGTGCCATGCAGCAGAGCCCTCCAGTGAGAAGCTTGCCAGAAGCTAACAGACACCTGAATGTCTTGTGATCACCCCAAATAAGGACATTATGAAGGCATGTTGCTGATCTGGCAATGTGTGATAGCTTGCTTAGTGAGAATTACCGTATAAAGAACTACTGTGTCCTGAAAAAGCATATAATACCAGCTTGTTTCTTTGAATAAACATTTCAGATTCGCTGCTGGTCTGAGTCCGTGCCTCCATTGTTTACATGGGTGTTGTGGTGTGTTTTCATGTTTTTGTCCCCAATGGTTTGATCCTTTTCCTGCCTTGGATTGTTGGTGAGATGTTGGGGTATGATCTGTTATTAATGGATTAATGGATGTTATAAAGTTGCAATATAAGTTTAATCAATTCAAGTGTAACCTGTGTTAAGTATTGTATGTACTCCGATGTACATTGTAGCATTCATCCCATCCGATACCTTAATATTGTAACCCTTCCTGGCCACTGTAACACTGCTCCCCAATATGGTGCCCGAATAAGACTATATGTAAATGGAACACAGAGGATTATGTGTTATAAGAAGAACTCCTAAATCCAAAGAACTTGAATAAAACAGAATTCTGGGATTATTAAGACATGGCAGACAAGAGATAGAAGTGTTCCTGGACCCCTAGTGCAGGAGCTTCTGCGGATCTCAGCATCACTTAAAAAGCACCTGATGCAGATGACACCCCTGCACAAAATGAGCCAAAGTTGGTCTTCCACGGTACCCCGTGAGGATGGAAGGCCTGCCGAGGGGATGATCAACAGAACTGAAACACCTCCTTCCTGGCAACCTCGTGGGAATGACGGTGGCATGCATGGCCTCCGAGCTCCCACCCTGGAGCTGAAATTTTTATAAAGTCATAAAAAGAATTCGATGTCCTGCCCTGTTTATTTCAACTGGGTACTCATCCATGATAGCCATGCCTGAAGAGGACCTTCGGATGGGATGGCCATCTGCCCCGAGGACACGAAGGATTGCTGTCTGTCTCCGGACCCCAGGACATCAACCCGGAACAGTCACCAGGAAGCATCAGAAGGGTAAGCCTGTTGCCATGATTCTTCCTAGTTTTCTGAGCGTTCGTACTGAAGTAGAAGTGTGCAGCTTCTCACACTCGTAAATGTAAATATTAGACCATGTTTTGTAAATACTGCCCTTGTTATGAATTCCTTCTACATGAGAAAGGGAGGTTGAATGACAGCCTCCTTGACCAAATGTTGGGCAGGATGAAGAAAAAAGACCTTGCAAATATGGTCGTTTAGTTTCTGGGAGTGTGAGTTCAGCAAGCGAGATAGAAATGAAAGCATGCTTTGAGATCTAGGGTGTGGGGTACAGAGCTATCAGCTTGTGAACAGCGATCTGCTAAGCTGAGGGCCAGCTCCCTTGATTAAAGAATACCCGCCTGGTATTGGTGGTGATGAGACAGTCTACTGTCTCATCAGAGTGATGAGACAGTGTACTAGCTGGTCTATTCAACCTGGAAAGATATTTAATGTAGAGTGTTCAGAACCTTGGGGGCTTTCTCTCTGTTCCTGCTCTCCTGGCCTGCTTTAGTTGTGTATAGCAGCTACAAGCAGTCCCTCACAATAAACCACATGCTACTCCATACAACGTTGCTTATAGAGATACTTTGTCGCTGAAGTTACTGTCACGGAGAAACTCCTTCAACCAAAGTAGGTGAGAGGTGGAATAACCACCCTCCAATCCATGGTCACCTTGCTACAGATATATTATAGATATAATAAACAAGGAGCAGAGTCTTCTGGTCTCCTGCCCTACTGATCTGAACCCAGATCTGCTGTCTCATGAGTGTCCTTATCTAGCAAGGCTCACAGTAATAGTAAGTCTCCGGTGGCGGGGAACAAGGAGCGAGTGAATGTGTGAGTGTGTGAGTGTGTGAGTGTGTGAGTGTGTGAGTGTGTGAGTGTGTGAGTGTGTGAGTGAGATGGCAGCCAGCAGCTTGGACCCCCAAAGTGAGTGGGACCCCCTAGTACCATGGTTCCGGTCTCCCATGAAGGGGCTGGCCAGGGATGGGGTGAAGCAAAAGAAGTGAAGAGGAATTGAGGCACTCCTGGGAAAGGGAATAGTCCCCCACCTCTGGGTGAGTGGAGGCATTTTGACAGAGTGGCTCACACAGAGTAGGCCCCCCCTTAGAGGCTAGCCTGGGTGTCTCTGGGGCGTATAGAGAACCCGAGGTGGGAGTGGATCATACACCGCCACTTAGAAGGCCCCAAGGTGCAAGGGGGGATCAAGTGGCAAGGCCAAGGAGTCCACTTCTCTCTGGGGGAGGCCGAAGGAATTGGGTGCCCCCAGGCACCACTGGTACTGGGTGCCAGGGAGTTCCCCTCGTCCCCGAGAGAAGGCCAGACGTACCACGAGGGGGTAGGCTGCCACCATCACCAGAGGGAAGGTCGCTCAGAGCCCCCTGGGGGAGTGGTAAATTCACATCCACACCTGACCGAGATGGTAGTCAGGTGCTAGTAGCATAGGCCCATAGTCCCAGCTGAGGAAAGGAGACTATAGCCTAGTAGGGGGCTGATGTTGCAGTGAAGAGTCCTAACCCAAGGGCAAGGCAACCACCTCACTCACACACACACACAACTCCTTCAGGGGAGGCTGTCCTGCCTGGGGAGGGGCAATCAAGCCGGGCGGGCCGGTGGAACCCCAAGGACAGTCGATCGGAAACAGGATTGTCAGTCAGGGAAGTACTGACCAGAGGTGTCTTGCCCTGGACAGGGGTCTGAGACCACAACCTGCAAGGGCCAAACCTCAGAAGGTTCCTGGTGTGCAAGGAACTGAGGGACAGGATAGGCTGGGTGTAAGGTTGTAATTGGGGGAGGGCCAGTAACAGGCCTAAGTCCATGACAGACATAAGTTTTAGAATTTAAGTTAAAAAGTTGAGTTGAGTTTTTATGTAAAGTTGACCAGAGTTTCAGTGGTGACTGAATTGCTTGAGGGAAAGTAAAAATTGTGTGCCTGTCACTCAGTTTCCTTTTGGGTAAAGGTACCTGAACAGTTTATTTAACTGAAGTCACTAAGAGTGTGTTATGAGTGAAAGAGTGGACTAAAAAGAGTACAAGATAAACAAAAGTGTAAAAATGGGATAGTGCATGAATGAGAAAAGTGGATCAAAGAATGGAAGTATCCCTCCTAGCAATCCTTTAGGACAGCTTTTAGATCAATGGGAAGTTCAGAATGCAGTATAGTGTCTAGCTAAAACAACAATGATACACTATTGTGTAAAAGTGAAGCCAAAGTTACTTTTACCAGAGAAGTGGCCACGATGGGGCACCAAAGATCTTTGGATGTGCACCCAATTGAAACAGTATATAGAAACTCAAAGGAATTTAATCTCAGAACAATTAACTTATGCAGTAGGGTGGTATGCTACTACTGAAAAAAACCGTGAAGGTATGTAAATTGAAAGAAAAAGAGAAAATAAAAGACCAGAACCCAGAGAAAGATCAAAGGAAATGGGATCCTCTCGATCATTTACCCTCTACTACCCCAGTTCCTCCACCTGCTTATCCTACAGTAGCCCCAGCCTTACCTTCAGTAATTGCTCCAGTTAATCCCTCTTTTGAGTGCTCAGACTCTCTCCCTTCAAATCCTGGAAGCAACCCCGGTTCTCTTTCTAGACCTGCTGTAATCCCTATACCACCCCCAGTGCAAACCTCAAATACCATTCCTTTAACTCCTCCAGCTACTCTTCCAAATTCTACCATTAACTCCTACTCCTTCAGCACCTCCACCTCCAAATCTGCTCCCTTCTCCCTCACCTATACTATGCAGTTTGTCTCCTCTAGATCTATCTTCCCCCACTCCCCTTAACAGCGCCTTTCTCTCATTTGTATTGGTTTGCACTATTTTTAGATTCTGTACCCTAATTGTTATCCATACTGTTAGGTGTCAGTCCTTCCACTTGTCAGCTGGCCACTACCTAGAAGTTTCCCAATTGGCCCTCGAGCATTTATTTCCTCCCTAATCTCCTCCCTTCCCAGTTGTCCCTTCCCTTTCCCTTGTACTCCCTTTTCCCAGGGACTTCCCTGGCAATCTTCCCTAACCCAGTGTGCCATTTGCTATTCTGTATTGTTCCCCTCCCTTTGTTACCCTCATTGGATTAAGTCTGTACTCCCTGCCTTGCACTCCTCCCGCAGACATACCCTTATTGGTTGGTTGATTTGTATCTCCCCTGCATAAAACCCACTGTCAGGGCCCTGCTCGGGGTTCTTGGGGCTTTGTTCTTCATTTGTCAACCCCTTGAATAAACCTCCTCAGTTTATCCCAAGACCTATCTCATTGCTCTGAGGGCCGAGTACCTCCAGACGGGTAGGGCTTGCAGAGTAGCACCCCAGTCAATTAGGCAGGTTTTCTTTTTTCCCTGTCAGTGAGTGGAGTTGCGACCCCCGCTGCAGCTCCACAAAGCACGCTCACCCACACCATCGGAAAAGGGCACGCCCAGCAGCCATATCTGTGGCAGCGCTGCACCCTCCACGTGACACACCATGTTGTTGGGAAAATGAGTGCCATAGTTGTGACATTGACAGCATTAAATATGTAATGCCACGCTGCTACTTGGCCCCGCATCACTGCCTGCTCATCCAACCTGCCCCGCCACCCCCATTCAGCCCATTGCTGCAATCCTCACCATTACCCTCTCCGGGGTCCTGGACCTTCAGTCTGAGAGCCAACCCACCATGTGTCCCTTTGACCATTGCCGCAGGAGCTGTGCCTGTGAAGCCACGCCTTTCCAACAGCTGTGCAGGCCAGTTCAGTAGGGAGCCCATCAGTGCCTCCCATCGCATGGGCACCAGAAGCACTCCCTGATCCACTGGTGGTAATGCCCTTTTTTCCTTTCTGTCTCCCCTCTCTCTCCGTCTCTCTATTTCTCTGTCTCTGTCTCTCTGTGTCTCTCCTCCACCTCATTGCTTTTCCATTTTTGTTGCCTCTTTTCTGTTATTTCCAGCACTCGTTTTTTTTTTTTTTGG
>VXBR01003294.1:37641-53626 GCA_013400215.1 Cisticola juncidis | reverse complement strand
CACAAGGACTTCAGGGACACAAGGACCTCAGGGACACAAGGACCTCAGGGACACAGGGACCTCAGGGACACAAGGACTTGAGGGACACAGGGACCTCAGGGACACAAGGACATCAGGGACACAGGGACCTCAGAGACATAAGGACCTCAGAGACACAAGGACCTCAGGGACACAAGGACTTTGCCCTCTGGAGACAGCCCTGGAAGGTGGAAGAGACCTCAGAGCCTCCCCCTTCAGGAGCTTTGGGTTTTCCTTTAGGATGGGACCAACTGGCCCTAAATCACAGAATCCTGGAATGGTTTGGGATGGAAGGGACCTAAAATCCCACCTGATTCCAGTCCCCAGGGACACCTCCCACCATCCCAGGCTGCTCCCAGCCCCATCCAGCCTGGCCCTGGGCACTGCCAGGGATCCAGGGGCAGCCACAGCTGCTCTGGGCACCTGTGCCAGGGCCTCCCCACCCTCACAGCAGAAATAACTTTCTCCTTCTTAATTGTAATTTAATCTAATCTAATCTCTAATCTTCCTTCTCACATCTAATTTTGACCTACTTTATTTTAGTTTGACTCCATTCCCCTTTGTCCCATCAAATCCATCTCACTCAGCAGAAGTTGTCCTGTGTTAATCATCCCGACAGCCTCGCCCTCAGGGTGTGGCCAAGACACTTCTGAAACTCATTTATTGGTGTTTGAGAACTGCAAAATCCTTTTGAAAATCCCTCCCTGGGAGGGTGGGCAGGCCCTGGCACAGGTGCCCAGAGCAGCTGTGGCTGCCCCTGGATCCCTGGCAGTGCTCAAGGCCAGGCTGGATGGGTTTGGAGCCACTTGGGACAGTGGGAGGTGTCCCTGGGGGTGGCACTGGGTGATCTTTAAAGTCCTTTCCAGCCCAAACCATTGTGTGACTTTTGAGTTTTCTTGGAGCCTGTCAGGATCCTCCCCTGGCACTGATGCTCAGTGAGGCACTGCCCATCCCCAGAGCTCACCCCTGGCCCTCTCTGAGGGTGGAATTTGGTGTTTGATTTCTCCCCAGGCTGCCCTGCTGCTCCAGCAGCTCCTGCATGCTGAACACTCTTTTTTACCTCTGTCCTCCTCTGGAAAGTTGTTCCTTCTTCCCACGGAGCCAGAACCTCCTCAGGCACCCCCAGGATGGTGCTCACCACCCTCTGAAGTGTTTCCTCAGCCCCATTCAGAGCTAAGCAATGCCCAGGGCAGACATTTCCATCATCTGTGCCTGCAGACACCAGGAGTGATTTTCCTGCCTGGGCTGGGGAGCCCTGGCTCCTTATCAGGCAAATCCAGACGTGGAAAAACAATCCCATCCCTGGTGCATCTTTGCTTTGGGAAGAAGAAACCTCTGCAAGGTGTGCAGGAGCTGGCACAGAGCCCACCCTGCACCCCGGGGGCCTGTGCAGAGCTGTCCTTGTCACCCAGGACAGCGACTTCCAGAACATTTCCCAAAAAAAGGAATCTCATCCCAGGCATGCTGGCACGATGCTTTCAAGGAGGATTTTCTGATCATTGCCAGCCAAATCTTCACTCAGCTCCTCTTCATTTACATGCAGTGTTTGATCAAGTGGTTTCTGCTAAAGTTAATGATACTTTTGCCTTAATTAAAACCTAAATGAGGACTCCAACTGGTCTTGTGGTTAATCTCTGCGTGGCACCGTGACTTTGTGGGATGCTTGGCAGAGAAGCTGCAAAATCCTGCTGGGAGCGGGTGCATCAATCCCACACTGGGAGGAGGAGGGGACAGGAGAACAAAATACAGATTGGGGAAAGTTCTCAAGTTTCTGGGAGCACCTGCATGCTAAGGTGAAGGCAGGGATTACTGAGGGATCCACATGGAAGGTTTGGGTGGAACTGGTCAGAGTCTATCCTGCTTTGGGATATTTCTGCCCCACTGGCATCTATTTGGGTTCCACAGGCTGCCACAGGAGAGGAACAGCAGGTCCCTTCAGCCTGGGGGTGTCCATGGCTTCTCCTTCCTGGATGATTCCTCCCATCCAGCAGGGGTTCCTATGGGGCAGGAACATCTCCATGTTGTCTCCACTGCTTCCCAGCCTGACCTCTCCTGCCCCATGTTCTCCATGGCAGGAGAGGTGGGGCTGGGAAGCAGTGGGGACACCTGGCCATGGAGCCAGGCTGTCCTTTGGGACAGGGAGCTTGGTGAGGGTGGGCCTGATATTTCTGGGCCTTAATGATTTTAGCCTGCTGGTAACTGCTAACTCCTTTCCCAAGGGAAAAGCTTCTTAGGAAAGCTTCTTCCCAAAACAACCCTGGCGAAACAGCTCTCCTTCCCCAGCAGTGTAGTAGATAAAGTCCCTGCCTACCTCACAGGAGACCCAATTCCAACTCTCTCTGAGAACCAGAAAGGCAAACACCACCTGGGGAGGGTCTTTCTGGGATGTGCACGGTCCCTGGGAGCTCCTTTACCCTCAGCAAGCTGTGAGTGGTGGCTCAGCATCTCCTCTGCCCTGCTGCCAGGCTCCTGCTGCCTTCCTTCCTCGCTTTCCTTTTTCAAATCCTCCCTGATGCATCCAAGTGAAATCTCTCTTAAGGAAACAATTGAGAACTGAGGCTGCAGTGCCAGAAATCACCGAGCCCTGGGAGCTGAGGCACAGGGGAGGAATGAGTGTCCTCCCTGCAGCCCTGCTTCTCGGGCATCACCTCCTGGAGGGGCCCCAAACCCTCATCACACCAGAGGCAGAGAGGGAGGCCAGGGCTGCTCCAAACACCAGCAGGGTCAGAGCAGGGCTGGGAGGAGCTGGCAGAGCAGGGATCCAGCACAGCAGCTCCAGAAGCTGCCCAGCTCGAGAGGAGGAAGCCAGCAGGAAACGCAGGGGAAAGGCCAAAAAACACAACTGTGCTGGCTGGGAGGAAACTGCTTGGAAAGGAGCAATGCAGCTCTGGAGAAACCTGCCCAGAGGCATCCATGGCCCCAGAGCTGCAGGAGCACTGCCTGGGCTGAACCCTCTGTCCCTGGAGAGCCCAACCACAGCTCCTCTGGGCTGAGCCCTCTGTCCCTGGAGAACCCAACCACGGCTCCTCTGGGCTGAGCCCTCTGTCCCTGGAGAACCCAACCACGGCTCCTCTGGGCTGAGCCCTCTGTCCCTGGAGAACCCAACCACGGCTCCTCTGGGAGCTCAGGGTTGGCTGGGAGCAGCTCCTGCCCCGGGCTGGGCTCTCCCTGCAGGGCTCCAGGGCAGCTCAGCAGCTGGGGGTTGGCAGTGCCAAAGTGGGATTCCTCCAGTTTGGGGCTGGGGGTGGCTCCCGGCTCCCAGCTGAGCTCCCTGGTGTGGCCGTGGTGTCACTGGGTGTGTCAGGGGACAAGGGACAGCTGGAAGGGGCTGAGGGGGAGCAGGAGCCTTNAGGCAGAGGGAGAGGCAGAGGGAGAGGGAGAGGATTTCATTTTGAATCATTATCTAATACCAGGTCAGTCTTTGTGGACCTAACAAGCATTTGCTCATTAAACACCCTGCAATCCATCAGGCAGCAGAGAATCAGGACCCAGAGTGGGTGGAATGGGAACAGGACCAAGCTGGAGCAGGCACAAGGCACACCTTTACATGGAGAGAGAAACTTCGTGACTTTAGCTAAAACAATTATGGACCTAGAATTTTGGAAAACCATTTGGTTTAAGCCCAGACAGTACCCAGGGAGCAGGCAGGACCTCAGGGCAGAAGTTCAGAAGTTGTGCCCCAGATCTTCATCCTGGCCCCACCATGGAGGAGGGAGCACACCCAGGGCAGTACCCTCAGGCCCTGTGCACACAAATGTGCAGGGATTTTCTTTTTTCCAGCTTAGGCACAGCCATGCTGGGACTCTGGATCCCCAGGAAATTCACATCACTTACCCTGGGGCACACTGAGCCATTCATGATTGGCTGTGTGAGAGAGGGATGGGGGCAGCAGAGGCCACCAAACCCAGCATCAGCAGAGCCTGCAGAGCCCCAGCTCCCTGTCCAGCCTCCCCTGCCCTCTTCTGAGCTGGCAGCTCCAGGAGCTCATGCCCAGCACCCCCTAGAAGCATCTCCCTGTGTGTGGGGACAGCACAGTCCCATTTCCCAGGTCCCTGTTCATGACAGAGCTCCCAGCCCTGCTGCTCTCCTCACTCCAGGAACTCTTGTTTCTCTCTTCTGATGCCAAGACTCTCCAGCCCACGGGCTGCTCTCAGCCCTCTCAGTGCTGGTCCATCAATCAGGGCAGGGAGGTGGAGATTAAATCATGACCCTTCCCCACCCCAGCTGCTGCTGGCAGGGCCGAGAGCAGGGGCAGGTCCCAGGGGAGGACACAGCTGGCCAAGGTTTGGGACCAGAGGAGTGTGGGACCTTGGGCCAGCCCTCTGTGTGTCCTGCAGGGATTTCCTGCTGGCTGGGGGAGCCAAATCTGCAGCCTTTGGATCCAAACTTCTCCTCCTCCTTGTGGAGAGCCTCCACATTTCCCAAAGCACTGTCCATGAACAAGCAGCTCCACAGCCCCTCAGGTCCTTCCTCCTCCTCTGCAAGGCACGGAACAGAAATGGCTTTGTTTTCTCACCACGTTTGAGCCTCGTTCCCCCTTGGCTTCCTGCTTGTTCAGACTGTTCCCTCTTTATCTCCCCAGACAATCTCCATTGCCTTTGTTTGGCTTCCAGAAAATCCCTGCTCTAACCAGGCAGGAGGAAAAGCAAATCCAGCAGCTTCCTCTGACAAAGGAGGAGTTTGGAGGAGGCAAAGCCCCGGGCAAGGCAGCTCCAAGGTGTTTTGCAGGAGCTGCAGGAGTGGGAAGAGCTCAAACCCCCTGTGCTGCATCCAGATTGTTCTGCGGGGTGGGAGGGGGGAATCACACCCAGGAGAGGCTGCCTTGGCCACGTGCAGAACAATGGGAATTTGTGGGGTTTTTAGAAGAATAACTTCTTTGTTGGATCTTCTGAGTGACTCTGAGTGACCCCCAAAGACACCCACAGGTCACCCCAGCAGTTCCCACCCTCCCCAGCCCTGCAGCAGCTCCCTGGGGATGGAAATCCAGGAGAGCCTGGGATCCCTCCTGGCTGCTGGCACCTCCTTTTCTGGGTGAATAATTCCCAGAGCTGTTTGACCATCTCATCCTGGGGCGAGGAGGGCTCCCCAGCCCAGAGCAGGTACCCAGAGCAGGTCCCACCCCCAGAGGTGGCTCCTACCTCACCTGGGCTGAGCACAGGTACCTGGGGGGCTGCACAACCTCTGCTGGCTGCTGGTGACACCTCCCAGGGACCTGTCTGCAAACCCTGACCTGGGAAACACAGGGAGCAGCTCAGGGGGTCTGAGAGGAAAAGGAAAAGGAAAAGGAAAAGGAAAAGGAAAAGGAAAAGGAAAAGGAAAAGGAAAATAAGGAAAATGAAAAGAAGGAAAAGGAAAAGAAGGAAAATGAAGAGAAGAAAAAGGAAAAGGAAAAGGAAAAGAAGGAAAAGGAAGATAAGGACAAGGAAAATAAGGACAAGGAAAAGGAGGAAAATAAAAATAAAGAAAAGGAAAATAAGGGGGAAATAAGGAAAATGGGGAAAATAAGGATAATAAGGAAAATAAGGAAAAGGAAAAGAAAAAAAGAAAAAAGCAAAAAGGTAAATAAGGACAAGGGAAATGAGGAAAACGAAAAGGACAAGGAAAAGGAAAATAAGAAAAGGAAAATAAGGAAAATGAAAAGAAGGAAAAGGAAAATAAGGACAAGGAAAAGGAGGAAAAGGAAAAGAAAAATAAGGAAAAGGAAAATAAGGGGTAAATAAGGAAAATAAGGACAAGGAAAGGGAAAAAAAGGAAAAAATAAAAAAGGAAAATAAGGACAAGGGAGAGGAGGAAAAGGAAAAGGAAAAGGAAAAGGAAAAGGAAAAGGAAAAGGAAAAGGAAAAGGAAAAGGAAAAGGAAAAGGAAAAGGAAAAGGAAAAGGAAAACCAAAAGGAAAACCAAAAGGAAAACCAAAAGGAAAACCAAAAGGAAAACCAAAAGGAAAACCAAAAGGAAAACAAAAACCCTTCCATATTGCTCCATGGTCTCACTGCCCGTGTTTGCCCCTCACCTTCCCCTTGTTTCTCCTGTCCCAGCGCTCTGCTCTTCTCCAGCCTCTCCAGGGACAGCCCATCCTTAACCCCCCAGCCCTGCTGCTGGCCCAGCTGGCCCCAAGCAGCCCTGCATCCCCCATCCATGGAGAGGGCTCACTCTGGTGGGGAAGGATCCCCAGGGCTGGCAGGAGCAGCATCCCCAGGGCTGAGCCTGGCAGGAGCTCGGCGGGCAGGCAGAGGTGCGGGGGTGTTTTGATATCGTAATTATTGTTCTGTTTCCCTCCTAATTACTGCCACGTGCCCCGTGCTTTCGTGAGAGATTCATTAACTCCGTGCTTTAATCCAAATAAACCATCACCTCCTTCTGCCCTTCCCTGGACCCTGACACCTTTTTTATCCTTGAGAATTCCTCGGGCAGGAGCAGCACAAACCCCTCAGCTCTTGGGGGAGGCTGCCCTGGCTTTGGCTCCCCTCTCAGCCCAAAGGGAAGAAATAATGATGGAATTTAGCAGAGTCAAATGTGCTGAGGGATGTGAAGGATTTGTAATATGAAAGCAAAACAGGGCAAAATTACCATCTTAATTGTATTAATGTTGCCAATTATAGGCAGACCCCGTGTCGCTCAGCAGGAGCGTTCTGGGAGAGAAGGAAAGACAAATTATCTGCAAACTCCTTATTTTGTCTTTGTGAATTACCACCCCAAGGTACGTAATTGAATCTCTAGTCCTGATCAGTGAACATTGTTCAGCGATTGAATTAAGGGAAGGCCCTAAAGGCCTGCTCTGTTTTGTCCCAATTAACACAACCACCCGATTTCTTCCTTTTCTTAATGTCTTTTTGGTTTTTTTCATTTTTTTTAAATGACTACATGGCAAAGAATTAAGTCGAAGAAGAGACCCTGGGTTTAAATAATCTAATTTCTGCCTGGGGCAGAGCTGGACAAGTGCACTGGGTGTGTGGATGTCACTGTGCAGGCTGTGCCACCTCTTTGAGCATCACCAAAATGGGACAGAGAGCCCTGCTGGGAGCAGGGAACCCCCTGATATGTCATGCAGAGGTCCTGCAGTGTCCCCATGAGGAGGGGAAGGCACAGGGACAAAGCCACAGGACAAAGTGTAGGATGGCACACCCCACACCAGGGCATTGCTGTCCCCAAAATCACCTTGAGAGTGGAAGAGCTGCCCTTGGCTGAGCTCTGTGGAGTTGGGTGCTGCTGGAATTGAGAGGTTTGTGCAATAAAAACACAGAGGGGACAGAGTTGTCCCTCCCTCTGAGCCAGTGTCAGGGACAGACACCAGCCTTGGGCATGGGGATGGGCTCTGCCCACTTCTGGCTGTCATCACATGTGATAAATTTAGGCAGTGCTTAGTTCAGAGTGACCAATTTAGAGAAAATTCCCAAAGGAAGAGTCCAGCTTGATCAGTCCTTTTGATTTTACTGCATAAATTAGTGTGTTCCAGGAGTATTTTCAAGTCTTTGAGTCTGTTTGTTCTCTTATTTAGTAAAGAAAGGAAGCAGCCACAGGTGAGTTTTCCTGTGTGCTGCTGGATTGGAACTTCAGTCTCTGGAATGTTTCAAGGTTATTGAGGTTTTTAAAGGCAATGTTTTTACTGGAGGAGGGGAAATTTGGGTCGGGAATAGGGGAGAAATCCTTTCCTGGCAGGGTGGGCAGGGGCTGGGCTGGAATTGCCAGAGCAGCTGTGGCTGCCCCTGGATCCCTGGCAGTGCCCAAGGCCAGGCTGGGCACTGGGGCTGGCGCAGCCTGGGACAGGGGAGGGGTCCCTGCCAGGGCAGGGGTGGGATGGGACGGGCTCTGAGGTCCCTCTCAACCCAAACCATTCCACGATTCCATGCCTAATCCAAGCCATTAAATTTAGGGTTAGCCCAGTCTTGTATTGCTTAAAAATTACAGTGTTAGAAGCAGGAAAAAAAATAAATAAATAAATAAATAAATCTCAGCTAGAATAGGTCACACAGAGCCTGATTCCTGGTATTTTACTCCAAAAAGATGAGCTGGTTCTGCCCTGGTTCCCCACTCTTGGAGAGTGAGGAGCAGGGATTTGGGATGACGAGGAACTGACTGTTCTGATCGGGGTTGGGTTTTATTCTGGAGATTTCCTCCTTTCCCCCACAGTGTCCTGAGCCTGTCTAGGGCAGGGCTGCACAACTGCTCAGGAGAGAGCCTGGCTTGGCTGGGGGGCTGCTCCTCTGGAGAGAGCTCCAAAAAGCATTCCCATTCCTCCCTCCCGTCCCCTCTGTGTCCTCGAGTGCCTTCTGCTCTGTCAGTGCCATTTTCAGGACAGAGGATCATTCAGGAATGCAGGACCCAGCACGTCCTGGCCTCAGCCAGATCCTGAAGGTTCCTTTATAGCAATTCCAACAAAGTGTTCAGCGCTTCTCATGGAATGCCAAGGCAGAGATGGCAGCCCCAGATGGGATTCCTGGAAAGGAAGGGGAAGATCCTCTGGAACTGAGGTCCTTCAGTCTCAGGGTTGCTGCTCCCTGAGATTCTCCTCGGGGTTGCTGTTCCCTGAGGTAATCAGGTTTTCTGTCTTCTCTTTGCCCTGAGTGTTTCACAGCAGAGCCAGAGCAGACAGGCTGAGTCCCCAGTCCGTGTTTCCAAGGTTGTTTATTCTTCATTCTCTCAGTTCTGTCTCTGCTCTGTGAGGCATCCCCAGCAGAGCAGGACACGCGGGGACTGGGCGGCTCAGAGATCCCCAAACCTTCAGTTCGGCATCTCCGACCCAAACACTGTCCAAGATGTATTTTTTATTTACAAAATTTTGCCAATACCTACTACCTACACTAACATGTCAATTCTATTCTAAACCAATCTCTAAAGTCCAAGTCAGGAAAAGATGGGGACGAGAGCAAGAACAAGGAGCACAGGGGCCACTCCCCAATTCCTCCAGCTTGTCCCTTCAGCCCCAGATACTAAAAATCCTGGATTCTACATTTACATTCTATGATCAACTAAATACTACTTATTTTGAATTCTCTCAGCTTGTGATTCTTCATCCACTGTGGGCATTCAGTGCCATGGCAGGGATCAGAGGCAGTGTCCTCCTGGGCTCTGTGTGAGGCTCTGAGCCCCCTGTACAGACCCCAGACCCCCTGTCCGGTCTACAAACCCTCCAGGGCTGCCAGAGGGATGTCCTGGACTCCAACACTTCAGCCTGGCCACAGGCACATCTGGGAGCCCTGCTGAGGGTGTGCAAACAGGCACAAGGGGCGGTCCTCCCCGTCAAAATAAATCCCCTGGAATTCTTTCCATTGTGTCCCACTGAATGCAGAAGCTTGGATGATGAAGCCACGAATTCCAGAGCTGGGGCACCTGGAACGGCGCCTGCGAGGAAGGGGAAAAAATATTGTAAAACATAAATGATCAAACAGTGGGGGAGAGCGAGGACCGTGAAAACATCAAAAGGGGTGGCAATTGTTTTGGATGAGAATGTTTTTAGAGTCCCTGTTTGTGTTGGACAGGGGAGTTCGCTTTGAACAATGGGTGAACTTTGCAAGGCAGGCAAAATCCACTCTCCTCACCAAGAGGAGCTGCCTTTCTTGTAAAAAATATATACAGACATTTATAAAGATGGGGGAGAATGGGAAAACAAGTGTCTGACTGTTTTGCTGTCCTCCCCTGGTCTTTCTCTCCCACTGCTGGGGATAGGGCTGGATGAGGTTTGCCCTTTGTTGGTTGTGTAGGTGAATTCTCACTGGGCTCCCACCTCTGTGGGTTCAGGCACATCACACACTGCACCAGGGTCCAGACCCTCCTCCCTGTGCCACCAGGGTGACCTGGCACTCTGGGGTAACCCCACCCACTGACCCTGCACTATTCCTGGGTTTATCTTGTTTTTAATATTATTAAAGCACCCAGGACACCTCAGATTTGCATTTGTGTCTGACCAAACTGTTGGCATGCAGAGATTTTGCCCCGTGGGTCGGGAATGGGGGCACTGCAGCCAAAACTGGCTGGAGAGGCACCACTGCCCCAAGGCTGGGGCTCCTGCTCCTGAAGGCATCTCCAGGGATCTGATGAATAAAGGCATCTCCAGTTCTTACTTTTTCTGGAGCAGGCTGGGAATGCTCTCACAACAGACAGCAGCTGCATTCCACCCCTCCTCATGGATTTGGGTGGCAACCGGGTCTGTCCCCCCTGCAGGGAGCCCTGGGCTGTGTCCTGGGTTGTCCCACTCAGCAGCAGAGGAGATGTTCTCTCTCCCCTTCCACGTTAGCTCACAGCAGGAGCAGGATGAGCTCTGAGGGATGACCAGGGTGGCACCTCTGTCACGGAACCATGGAATGGTTTGGGTTGGGACTTCAAAGCTCACCCCGTGTCATAGTCAGGGACACCTCCCACTAGCCCAGGTCACCCAGGACCCAGACAAACAGCCAATCTTTAGTGACAGCAGTTGCTAGGAGGGGCCAGGCTCTGAGAACCTTGACCTTAGAAGCAAAACCTCTGCCTGTCCAATTCCAGTTTTCCTGGAGTTGAGCCTCAGGTGACAGGGGCTGGAGGGTGAACAGAGGCCTCAGAGCAGCAGGGACCAGGCTGGTGATGTCCCCAAAGTGCCAGGGCTGGCCCAACAGGAGGTTTCTGCAGACAGGGAGGGCTGGGATGGTTCTGGGCATGCAGAGCTGCCCCTGGTGCTCCCCACTGCACTCACCTGAGCTGCTCCATCCCGAGCACACAGCAGGGTCACCCAGGGCATCTCCCCACTGCACTCACCTGAGTGAGCTGCTCCATCCCAAGCACACAGCAGGGTCACATCTTCTGCTTTTCCCTGTGGGAGACACAACCTGGAGATGCTGCATGAGCTAGAACCATTCCTCTGGTGCTGATAAATGTGGCATGTTTGTGGCAGCAAAGGATTCAATCTCCAGAATGGCCCAGGCAGAATTTTGTGCCTTTCTGTGCAGGTATCACAGAAAAGCAGCACCACCCTGAACTGCAGCCCCTGAACTGCTCCTGCCTGTGAATCCCTTCTTGGAAAACCCTCACCTCCACCCTGCAAAGACCTGCTGACCTCCCACCAGTGCTGGGGCAGGCTGGTGGCCCTGCAGGACAAGGGCTGGTCAAGAGGACTTTCCCCCGTGGCCCCAGGACAATGGTGAGCTGTTCCTGGAGTGCCCCATACATTCCAGGATGCATTGGCCTCACAAGTTAAATATTTAGTCTTTCCTGAATCCAAATACTTCCCCCACTCCTGGTTTTGTTGTTTTCACCCACTGGGCTTTGTTAATCCGGACTGGAGCGGAGGGGTTTGGAGATAGGGACTCTATTCTTGGCAGAAAGGGGAGGATTAGGAACATTCCTTATCTCGGGAGTGGATTTTATTGTGTGCCACTGCTCAGGGTAGCCTTAAAATAAAAGCCCTGCTCTGCCAGTCTGGGCAGTGTTTTTGGCTGCCAGCCACCTGCAGGGCCCTGGGAGCAGACACAGCCCCGGGGTTATCGGGGCCACTTCCACTCCTCCCCAGATCTCTGCTGTTCACTCCCAAAGGGTGGAGCACCCAGAGCATCCCTGGGGTGATTTGGAGCTTCGGTTTCTGGTAAACCAAGGGTTAAAGCCCTTTTGGCTGCTCCTCCAGCTGCAGGGAAAGGGGAAAAAATTCAGGGGTTTAAGAGGGAAAAACAGTTTGCATTCCATGCAGAGGGTGTTCCCTAATCCCTGTGTTCCCAGAATTCACAATCCCTATGTTCCCAGATTGTTTCCCAATCCCTGTGTTTCCAAAATTCCCAGTCCTAGTGTCCCAGTGTTCCCAATCCCCGTATTCCCAGAGTTCCCAATCTCTGTGTTCCCAGATTGTTCCCCAGTCCCTGTGTTCCCAAAATTCCCAATTCCTGTGTTCCCAAAATTCCCAATTCCTGTGTTTCCAGAGTGTTCCCAATCCCTGTGTTCCCAGAATTACCAATCCCTGTATTTCCTGAGTTCCAAATAACTTTGCTCCCAATCCCTGTATTCCCAGAGTTACCAATCCCTGAGTTCCCAATCGCTCTTTTCCCAGAATTCCCAATTGCTGTATTTCCAGAATTCTCAGTCCCTGTGTTCCCAGAATGTTCCCAATCCCTGTGTCCCCAAAATTCCCAATCATGTGTTCCCAGAGTGTTCTCAATCCCTTTATTTCCAGAGCTCTCAATCCCTGTATTCCCGTAGTTCCCAATCCTTGTGTTCCCAATCCCTGTATTCCCATAGTTCCCAATCCCTGTGTTCTCAATCCCTCTATTCCCAGATTTCCCAACCTCTGTATTCCCAATCCCTGTGTTCCCAATCTCTGTATTCCCAGAGTTCCCAGTCCCTGTGTTCCCAGTCCCTGTGTTCCCAGAATTCCCAATCCCTGTGTTCTAGTGAGGGGTAAAATGCCCCGTGCTGCAGGTGGATTTGACAGCAGCAAAAAGCTCCTCCAGATCCCAGAGCCAGGCCTAAGGAAAATCCATTTATTTTCAGAAAATCTGAAACAACAGATAAACAATAACCTGTCAGGATGGGGTTTTGCAGCATTTCTCACCGGAGGAGTCATGGTCTAAGAGCTGAAGTGTTTGAGGTTTTGACAGATTTTAGTTGGTAAAATTTAGTTGGTTGATTTTAGTTTACCTGATCTATGTATACAGGATTTTTTTTTCCTCTGAATAGGCTGAGCAGAGTCCACCCATCCTTCCCTAGATCACCAGGAATTTAGGGCTGTAAAACAACCACGAGCAGAGAATTTGCATTTCGGGTACAAAGCACCGAAGGCAGGGAGGGAGAGGAGCAGCCTGTGTGCTCTGAGTGGGGCTGAAGTGGCCTCAGGAGGGTGAGGACTGTTTTGCACCAGCCTAAATGTCCCTTCCCTGAGCTCCTCCAGACTCTGGAGAAGAAGAAAAAAGTCTCCAGGGCACCCCCTCAGGAGCCTCTGTGATGGGCAGGTCACCCCCAAAAGCCCGTGCAAGCCTCAGATCCTGAAGTGTGGGATTTGTAGAGAGGTGTTGGGTTTGTACAGAAGTGTGGGGTTTGTAGAGAAGTGTGGGGTTTGTACAGAAGTGTGGGATTTGTAAGAAGTGTGGGATTTGTAGAGAAGTGTGGGATATGTAGAGAAGTGTGGGATTTGTAGAGAAGTGTGGGATTTGTAGAGAAGTGTGGGATTTGTAGAGAAGTGTGGGGTTTGTAGAGAAGTCTGGGGTTTGTAGGGAAGTGTGGGATTTGTAGAGAAGTGTGGGATTTGTAGAGAAGTGTGGGATTTGTAGGGAAGTGTGGGATTTGTAGGGAAGTGTGGGATTTGTAGAGAAATGTGGGATTTGTAAGAAGTGTGGGATTGGTAGAGAAGTATGGGATTTGTACAGAAGTGTGGGATTGGTAGAGAAGTGTGTGGTTTGTAGAGAAGTGTGGGATTTGTAGGGAAGTGTGGGATTTGTAGAAAAGTGTGCTATTTGTCCAGAAGTGTGGGGTTTGCAGAGAAGTGTGGGGTTTGTAGAGAAGTGTGGGATTTGCAGAAAAGTGTGGGATTTGCAGAAAAGTGTGCTATTTGTCCAGAAGTGTGGGATTTGTAGAGGATTCCCAAAGCCTGGCAGAAGGCTCACACAGTCTTGTGCATCCGTGTGCAAACTCTGAGATAAAGTGAGGCTGACTGAGAAAGGCCACGGAATAGGACAGAATTTGCTGAGAGTGAAATGGAACTGGAAACAACTTTCAGTTTCAAACCATGGCTTTGCAAACAGAAGGACCATCTCAGGCCAAGAGCAGCCTGCAAACCCCTCCCCGTGCCAGCACAGCCCCTGCTCGGCCCCTGCTGCCCAGCTCCGAGCAGGTCTAGGCTGAACTCAGGTGCACAACGACACCTGAAGGCGGCAGGCTGGGCGCTGGCAGCCTGGGCAGGGCTCTCCCAAGGCTCTCCCACCCTCAGCTCCTGCCAGCAGCTGACAGGCACGTCTGGTTAAACTTCACAGGAGCGCGGTTAATAATTAGCAGAGCTCGGGAAGACCTTGCTCGCAGCTCTGTTGCGGGAGGAGGTGTTAATAGCAGCACATGAGCAATGAGGAATGTTTGGTGCCAGCAGCAGCTGGAGGAGCTTCCCCCCCTCGCTCCCAGCAGCATCTCCAGGGCTCCAGGCTGATGTCACCATTGCCTGGAGGCTCCTCTTGCTCTCTGCTTTGCCATCTGCCTTCTGTTCCTGGCACTGAGGGGCCCTGAGGACAGCAGAACAGGCTCCAGTGTGGAGGGGACAGCCCCCTATCCCTGTCCCTGGCTCAGCCTCCTCTGCTGGAGCAGGCAGCCCCCAGCACAGCCTGGTGTGGGATCCCCACTACCCTGCTCTTGTGGGAGCTTCCTGTGATAAATGCCAATCACTCGAGAAATTTAGAAATTTATGAAAATTTAATAAGGAATAAAAATTGGTTACAAAAAAATTAATACAATAAGAAAAGTTCAAAAAGTTTTCAGAGACAGGACAAATAATGAGACACTAAGAGCAAGAGAAAAAAAAAGGCAGTCCGGACTGTCGTCCCCCCTCCCTCCCAGACAAAGGCTAGGAAAGAGAAGGGCACATACGGGGAGGAAAGTTCCCCTTTTAAGGAGCAAAATTTCACGACTGTGCAATTTTTATCTAAGACAGACCCATTTTGCCCAGGGTCCCCCTTCTAATCCTTGGCGTCCAGGAGTCTGGCTTGACCAGGTGGCTCCTGTGGATTCAGGGAGAGATGCATCTTTCCCTCTGAAAATTCTAAGGGGGGGTTTTCTTCTTCTCGTTGTAACTGTTATCTCTGTTGCCAAACACCTCCGGGCCTTCTTCTCTTTCTCTTGAGCTAAAGAAAATATCTTACACACAAATTTTTTTATTACTAAAACTTAATGTTAAAAGCTACATTTACTATTTTATTCAAATGTTAATACAGCATAACTTTTCTATCTAGCATATTGTATATAGTAAATACCTGCGTAGAGCCACACACTCAATATGTCTTTTTCACATTCCCCAGCGGGGACATCTCCTCTGTGGATGTGTGACATGGTCAGAGCTCCCTGAGCCTGCCCTGCCCACCCTGGCCTTGCTCCCCATCTTATCATGGGGGAGAAATCTCATCCACTGTCCAGGGAGCTCTGGCCTTCCCCTGTCCCCCTGCCCATCCTGGCTGTGTCCCTCACCAGGGTGTCCCCAGGAGCTACAGGCTCTGGGTTGCACCTCTCTGCTGTGAATCCACCTCCTTCCTTTTTTTTTCATCTCAACTTCATCTCCCTCCTCTTCCTCCATGACCTTCCTCGTTTCCAGCACGTTCCAGCCCTGCTCCTTGTGTTTATGTACATTTGCTGCCAACCTTCAGCCTCCTTCACACTTCCCTTTGCTTTGCTTTTATGGCCTTTTATGATGTTTGTGTTACATCAAGGCTCTTTCCCTTTTTATCCCCTTCCCACCCCTGGATAATTATTCCTCCATGCAAGGCTTTTATTGCCTGCCTTTATCATGAGTGTTTCTGAGGGTGACAGGAGTGTCTGGAGCCACAGGCTCTGTCTGACAGCACAGGCAGGGCTGGGCGTGCTTTGCTGGTGGATTCTGCCCATTTGTGATGGATTCTGCCCATTCCCTGATGGATTCTGCCCATTCCCTGAGGGATTCTGCCCATTTCCTGATGGATTCTGCCCATTCCCTGGTGAATTATGCCCATTCCCTGGTGGATTCTGCCCATGTCCTGATGGATTCTGCCCATTCCCTGGGGTATTCTGCCCATTCCCTGGTGGATTCTGCCCATTCCCTGGGGTATTCTGTCCATGTCCTGATGGATTCTGCCCATTCCCTGATGGATTCTGCCCATTCCTTGATGGATTCTGCCCATTCCCTAGGGTATTCTGGCCATGTCCTGGTGGATTCTGCCCATTCCCTGATGGATTCTGCCCAGTCCTGGTGGATCCTGCCCAGTCCTGGTGGATTCTGGCCATTCCCTGGTGGATTCTGCCCATTCCCTGATGGATTCTGCCCATTTCCTGGTGTATTCTGCCCATT
>VXBR01003294.1:0-20703 GCA_013400215.1 Cisticola juncidis | reverse complement strand
AAAAAAAAAAAAAAAAAAAAGATAAAAGATAAAAGCAGGGTGGTTTTCCTGAAGAATTTCTAAAGTTAAAAATCAAACTTTTGGATTGGACAAGACAGTCCCTGGAGGAAATTCTGAGTGTGGGTTGCCCCAAACTTGCATTGGTGTCTCCTGCCTGCCAAGTCTTTGAAACAAGGAGATAATGAGAAGGACACACTCTGCAGTTCTCGTGGTGGGGGTTGAATCCCCAGCTCCTGAGCTGTGCTCTGTTTCCAGGGCAGGACAGGGACTCCTGCCTGTCACCAGCTCCCAGGGAGGGTCAGTGGCCCACATGGGACATCCCAGTCCCCATACTGGAACGATGAACTGGGCAACAAGTGGCCAACCTTGCACTGCTGCAAAGCCAGACCCAGCCCTGCCCTCTTCCAGGCACACCTGGAACCCCCTGGCTGAGCCAGGTGGAACTGAGCTGTTCCCAGGGGCAGCCTGAGCTCTGGTTCTTCCAGTTTTAAACAGTTTTTGGGGAGAACCTGCTGCCAGAGCAGCCTGGCTCCTTTTCTTTGTGTGACACAGAGAGAGCTCCCTGAGAGGACCCCAGTTTGCCCACTCTGGTCTCCCTGTGCCACCACAGCCCCCAGCAGGGCAGGGACGCTCTTGTGTCCTTCCAGGGGAAATCAGCAGCTCCCAAGTGTCCCTAGAGTGGGCACCACCCAGAGAAGGACCAGCTCTAATTGGCTTTCAGGGGACACTAAATCCTCTTGTCAAGGCAGCCACTGGCCAGAGGGACCTGTCCCAATGTGCAGGGCAGGGTTTGAGTGCTGGGATCACACAGGAACAATTCAAACTGGAATTTTGTGACTCCTCATTCTTCAAACACTGCCCCAGGAGCTGGCTCTGCTCAGCTCCTCCGTGAGCTGGAAACGTGAGGCAAACACTGGGGTGGGATGGCAAAGGTGAGGCTGAGAGGACACACCTGAGTCCACTGAGAGTCAGGAAAGGGATTTGAAGGCCGAGAGGGTGTGAATTTGAAGGCAGAGTAGAGAACATCAAGGGGAGTTGTCTTTGGTTGCAACGCAGAATGTAACCAAAAGTGTGTATTTTATGACCAGCTGTTAAACCAGGTGAGACAGTGTTCTTTATCCTTTCCAGGATTCACCCCTCAAAACTCTGGGGGGATATCTTGTGTTAAAACCAGGTGGGGCAGGGCTCTTTATCCCTTCCAGGACCCATCCTCCCTCCAGGGGATCTCTGCTGTCCAGGGGCCATCGAGGCTCCTGCAGGGCTGATCCAATTCCATCATCCATGGGAGATGCTGCACCCAGAGGAGGAGCCCAAATTCCCACCTGGATAAAGCCTGGGATTGGAACCCAGCACAGCCTGTGTGCTCTGCATTCCCACCTGGATAAAGCCTGGGATTGAGAGCCCAGCACAGCCTGTGTGCTCTGCATTCCCAGACCAGACCAGACCCATCTCACCCCACTGCACCTTCAGAGGGAACTGCCCCTGCTCCAGGATCATCTCTGCTCCCACAGAGCCACAGCTGCCACTGCAGGAGGGCTGGGCTGGACCTGACCAACAGGGGGTCAGGCTGTGCTCTGAGTCTGTCAGTCTTTTCTTTTTGTTTCTTTGGTGGTTTTGTTTTGTTTTGTTTTGTTTCGTTTTGTTTTGGTTTGTTTGTTTGTTTGTTTGTTTTTGTACTACATTTTTATTTTTAATTTTCCTAGTAAAGAACTGTTATTCCTATTCCCATATCTTTGCCTGAGAGACCCTTAACTTCAAAATCATAATAATTCAGAGGGAGGGGTTTGCGTCTTCAAGGGAGGCTCCTGCCTTCCTTAGCAGACACCTCTCTTTCCAAACCAGGACAGGAGTGAATGGTGGGACATGGAAGGAAGGACAACAAAGAGTGAGACAGGCAGAGGGGCCTCAGGTGTGGTGGGCTGGGTGCTCTGAGGAGCAGATTCCGTGGCCACAGCTGCTGAGGTGACAGCAGAGGTGACAATCCACCCATGGGATGGGGCACCATCCCAGCAATGACTGCCAGGCTGGGACAGGAGGTTTTAGGCTGCAGAGCAGGGAAAGGTTTTTCCCCCAGAGGTGCTGGCACTGCCCAGGTTCCCCAGGGAATGGGCACGGCCCCGAGGCTGCCACAGCTCCAGGAGCCTTTGGACAGCGCTGCAGGGATGCTCAGGGGGGATTGGTGGGGGGTCTGGGCAGGGGTTGGACTGGAATTCATGATCCCTGTGTGTTCTTTCTAGACTGGGACATTCTAAGAACAAGTGGGATGTTCCTGCAGAATGTATCTGGCACCAGAGGACAGATGACCTCTGAAATCCCTTCAAACCCAATATTTCTGTCATTCCATAGCTCTGTGATTCTATTTTGGCAGCAGCTGCAGGTGCAGCTGAGACCTGAACATGCACCACTGTCCCAGGGAAACACTGCTGCCGTTTTCTTTAGAGCTTTGGTTGTTATTTCTTCCCCCTTTTTACTCATTTATTTTGAACTTTTGAACACCGCTGCTTCTCATGCTGGGGAAATTAATGATGCCCACTGCACATCGACTGTGTTGATTTTAATACTGAATATAAATGTAGGGGCACAACTACAAATTGTCCAGAAAGAGAAAAGCAGGGCTGGAGATGGGGCAATGAACTTGGTCATGTTTCAGGCCCTTAAACAGTGACCAGGCAGTGAAAAATTCCATAAATCCCGTAAATCCATAAATCCCCGAAGAGCCAACACCAAGGGGTGCTGCAGTCCTGCCCAGGGCCCTCGCTCAGGGCTCTGGGCACACGTGGGGGTCAGCAGGGCTGGCAGGAGTCTGTGCTGCCCTCAGAGGTTTTGGGATGGGTGGTGACACCCTGCAGTGCTTCCCTGCCTGGCTCTAAGGTCAGCTCAACCCCTCCTGTGCCAGCTGGGCCTCTGCCAAAAAGCCATGTAGCAAAACAAGTGCTGAGAGGAGAGAAGGGATGAGCTCTGAGCTCTCAGCACTAATTACCAGCCCTGCTTGGCCTCACTGACACCTTCCCAGCCTGCACACACATTTTCTCACTCGATTCTAATCCTGGTGCTGCTGGAGGAAGGAAGGGAATCTCTGAGGCTCCTGGGAGGGATGTCAGACAACTTCCAAGCTGCAATTATCCTGTAGTGAAGCAGGAGCTGGGATGTGAGGCCCTTCCTCCTGACCTGATCTCTGCTCCTGGGCACAGGGGCAGCCACCAGCTGCTGCTGGAGCTGGGCTGGGCTGAGCAGCACCTGTGGGGCCATAGAACAGCAAAAATTCCATCTGCCAGCACCTGGGAGCGTTCCCGTTTTGCTTGGTGTCCTGGGGTGACTTTGTGATGCTTGTACCCCCAGTCTCTGTTCTGCCTGTGCTGTGTGTTGAGTTCTGAGCCCTTCAGGCTGGCTCTGAGAGCAAATCAGGGAAAAAAGAGGTGCCAAGTTTGTTTTGAGAGCAGCTCTCACTCCTGCACATTCCTCTCTGGACAGGGGTTCCTCTGAGGCACAGGCCAGCAGCTGGGACAGAGATCTTTTTGCTTTTTAGTCAGTTTTAGCTGGCTAGGGCAGAGAAGCTCCCTGGACTGGTTTGTTCCTTTTTCTTGGGGCTCTTTAATCTGCTCTGGACTGCAAACCCCAGAGGAGCACCAGGGGTCTGGACCTCCAGAGGGGCTGGGACTGATAAAAACTGAGTGAGCTGAACCCACAGCAAGGATTTCCTCAGGTTGGCCATCTCTCTTGGGAGCAGTGAGAGGTTTTATTGGTTCATATCATTCACTCTTTGTGCTTGTGGGCATTTTGTTGTTAAATAAATTGTTTTTTCCACTTTTCTCTGAGGAAATTCTTTTCCCGGAGTGGCTGAGGAAAAGGGGCTGTTTGGGTTTGCTCTCCAGAGGGATCTTACTTGGGGGTTTCCTCCCAAATTTGCCCTAAACCAGGATGCTTGGATTGCTGCATTTCACTGAGACAGCCAGGTCAGAGCCTCACTGGCCTGTCATTGTCACCTGCCCCATGCACCTGTAAGTGACCCCAAACACAGCCTGCCCCTCCCTGGTGGGCACTCAGGAGCTGTCAGGGTTTGTTCCCTGCTCTGCCCTGCAGGGATGGGATTCATTCCCTCCACAAGGGTGGCTGGTGAGTTCATACTCCTGCTGTGGGACAACCACCACTCTGACAGAGATGGGATTTCCTTCCTCCTCCTTCTTCCAGCCAGGCCAGAGATGTGGATTTTTTTGGAGCAGCTCTTTGTCCTGCTCTCATTTCACCACTTTTGGCTCCTGAATGTGGATCCATCCCTCCACAGCAGGGCTCATTCCAGGGACCTTCTGTGCACCCTGGCAGGGAAATCACAGGATCACTGAAGTTGGAAGAGACCTCCAGGAAATTCCAGTCCAACCTTTGACCACTGCCATGCTCTGAGTGCCATTTCCAGCTGTTTCTTGGACACCTCCAGTGATGATGATCCCACCACTGCCCTGGGCAGCTCCACTGCTCAACCACCCTTTCAGAGAAGAAATTCCCAATGTTCAACCTGAGCCTCCCCTGGCCCAGCCTGAGGCCGTTCCCTCTCCTCCTGTCCCTGTCCCTGGGACAGAGCCCGATCCCCCCGGCTGTCCCCTCCTGTCAGGAGCTGTGCAGAGCCACAAGGTCCCCCTGAGCCTCCTTTTCTCCAGGCTGACCCCTTTTCCCAGCTCCATTCCCTTCTCTGGAGAAGTTCCAGCCCTTCCAGGTCTGTCCTGCTCAAACTGACCCCAGGACTGGAGTCAAAACTGGTGTCTCACACACTGGTCACTGCCCTGGTCCTGCTGCCACCTTATTGCTGGGACAGCCCACGTGTCACTGGCCTTCTTGGCCACCTGGCACACCTGGGCTTGATCTCAGCTGCTGTCACCAGCACCCAAGTGAAGGTGACAGCCCAAACAGCCCCCTGGAGGATCAGGAGTTTCTTTAAAGCAGAACCCACCGTGGCAGCAGAGCCCTGAGCTCCCCTCCCCAGGCGGCACAGAATGGTCACACTGCTAAAAAACGGATTTGCTCAGCCAAGGCTTTGGCTTTAGACAGCTGGCTGAGGCAGTTCCTTTAGCAGGAGAAGAGGAGCCTTCCCAGGACACTCTCCCAGCAGAACACGGCGTTTGTGGAGCCAGCACACAAAATAAAGCTGACTCAGAATTTTGGAAAAGACTGCAAAATCATTCAGGGGAACAAGGAAGAGTGAATTTTAACCACCAGCCCTGGGAATCTGCAGGTTTTGACCTTGGTTTTGACCAAGGTTGGTGGCACCGTGCTAGGGGTCAAGGACCTTCAAACACCCCCAGGGGCAGGAATCCCCCATGAGGTGAGACCCACTCACACATCACAGGGTGTCAGAGCTCCTCTGTTCACAGCTGGGACGTCCTGCCCTGAGCAGCCAGGCTGGCACCCAGCCCTGAGCTCAGCCTGGCCAGGGCACCTCTGCTTGTGGGGCTGCTCTGGCCAGGGCAGTGGGGACTTAGGTGGGTCAGGGTGGGATCAGGGTGCAGTGGGATCAGGGTGTGCAGTGGGATGAGTGAGAAATGGGATCATGAGAAATGGGATCACTGTGCAATGGGATCAGGGTGCAGTGGGATCAGGGTGTGCAGTGGGATCACAGTGAGCAGTGGGATGATCAGTGAGAAATGGGATCAGGGTGCAGTGGGATCAGGGTGCAGTGGGATCAGTGAGCAGTGGGATCAGTGTGTAATGGGATCAGTGAGAAACAGGATTCATGGGATATGGGATCGGTGTGCAATGGGATCAGTGAGAAATGGGGATCCGTGTGCAATGGGATCAGAAAGTTGGGATCAGATGTGCAGTTGGGATCAGGATGAGAAGTGAGATCAGGATCACATTTTGCAGTGGAATCAGGATGTGCAGTAGGATCAGGGTTGCAGTAGGATCAGGGTGTGCAGTGGGATCAGGATCACATTTTGCAGTGGGATCAGGGTGTGCAGTAGGATCAGGCTTGCAGTAGGATCAGGGTGTGCAGTGGGATCAGAATCACATTTTGCAGTAGGATCAGGGTGAGCAGTGGGATCAGGATCAGTGTGTGCAGTAGGATCATGATCAGTGGGTTCAGGATCGCATTTTGCAGTGGGATCAGGGTGAGCAGTGGGATCAGGATGTGCAGTGGGATCAGGATCAGTGGGATCAGGATCAGGGTGTGCAGTGGGATCAGGATGTGCAGTAGGATCAGGATCAGTGGGATCAGGATCACATTTTGCAGTGGGATCAGGGGGTGCAGTGGGATCAGGATCAGGGTGTGCTGTAGGATCAGGATGTGCAGTAGGATCAGGATCAGTGGGATCAAGATCACATTTTGCAGTGGGATCAGGGTGTGCAGTGGGATCAGGGTGTGCAGTGGGATCAGGATCAGGGTGTGCAGTAGGATCAGGATGTGCAGTAGGATCAGGATCAGTGGGATCAGGATCACATTTTGCAGTGGGATCAGGGTGTGCAGTGGGATCAGGATCAGGGTGTGCTGTAGGATCAGGATGTGCAGTAGGATCAGGATCAGTGGGATCAGGATCACATTTTGCAGTGGATCCCAGGGCTGGAATCGCGGTGGTTTCGGCACCACTAGAGGGAAGCACGAAGCCGCTCTCGCTGCCGGCTCCGGAGGATGGAGATGGATCCAGGGGACAAAAGGAAGGAGCTGCGGGGACAGCCGAGTCCCCTCCTGCTGGCACCTCCCGCTGCCCCGGGCAGGTCCGGCTGAGCCTTCCAGGGGGTGCCCAGGGCTGGGCTTTGGGACACCCCTCACCTGTGCCAGCAGGTGGGAGCCCAGGGACACTGAGGACAGCACAGCCAGCTGTCCTGGCTGAGGGGACAGCACACTGGGGCAGTGAGGGATGTCCAGGGACTCCATTCGTGGGCAGAAGGAATGAATCTGCCCAGGGACATCTTGGGGACACACCTGGCTCCAGGAGGGCTCCTCCTGGTGAGGTTCCCACCGCACAGCCTGGGAACAAGGACTCTCTGCCTGGGGCCTGCAGATGACAAACCCTTGGCTCCCAACACCCAGAAATAAGATTTCACAGACAAATTGCTGAAATGGGCTGAACATCCACAGCCCCAGCCTGAGCCAGCCCCAAACCCTCGATGTAAAGGCAGGAATGTACATTTTGGACTGGTTCTGCTTCTGTCCCTGCTCCCAGTCACCCCATGAGACAGATTATCCACTACAGAGGCTTCTGGATGTCCAAATAACATCCTGGCAATGGCATAGACAGGAAAAAGAGCTGAAAACTGAACCCCTGAACAGTTCCAGACTGGAGCAGAGAGAGACAACAACGTGGGTCAGGTCAAGAACAAAGCCCTGCTTAGAGCAGCTCCTTGGAGCTGTGAGAATCCTGCCAGGGAGGCCTTTGCTGGGAATGCCCTTTCCAAGGCACCTGGAGAAAGCAATTCCCCTTCCCTTAGTGCAAAATCGTGTGGCAAAGGGGGCAGACTCCACTGCCCTGAGCCACAAGAGCCTGGGGAGAGGTGACAGGGACAGAGACACATCAGGGCCTCCTGCTCAGGCATCACAGGGTGCCCAGCTCTCCAAGTGTTAATCCTTCCCCTGCTTCCAGTCCTCAGACATTGCATTTGTTTCTGGAAAACCCTGCCAGGAGGATGTTTCAGATGCTGTTTGAACCAGAGCCCATGAACTGTTCTCTCTCCCTTGCTGGCTGAGGAATGGGGGTCTGAGCCCACGTGTCTGCAGCTGTTCCTGGGAATGCCTGGAGGCGTCGCGTGTGAATCCTCTGGCTGCAGCCTCAGCCTGCGCCTCCGAGCTTCCCTCAGTCCCAGGGATGAGAGCAGGAGGCATCTGCGAGGAGCAGGGACAGCTCTGAGCTCACTGAGAACTGCAGGGAGCACCTCACACTGGGCTGTGCTGGCAGCCAGGGCTCAGGGATCTTGGGATAATGGAATATCCTGGGCTGGGAGGGACCCCAAGGATCACAGATTCCAGACCCTGTCCCTGCCCAGACCCCCAGCAATCCCCCCTGGGCATCCCTGCAGCGCTGTCCAAAGGCTCCTGGAGCTGTGGCAGCCTCGGGGCCGTGCCCATTCCCTGGGGAGCCTGGGCAGTGCCAGCACCTCTGGGGGAAGAACCTTTCCCTGCTCTGCAGCCTGAGCCTGCCCTGGCTCTCTGTGTCCCCAGGGGCTGCCAGCACAGCCAGGTGGTGACAGGGACACACCTGGGCTCTGCTCATGGCTCCTCTGAGTCTGCAAACCCCGAGCCTGCTCTGCCCCAGGGATGTCTTACTGCTCTTTGTCCACTGTGCTGCTCTCCTGGACCTGCCAGTGGAGGCCACATCAGCATTGATCCCGACTGCTCATCTGAGTAACCACAGCAGGATCCTGGAGGAAACTGCAATCAGCTCCTCTGCCCAGCATCCTGCCTTTGGCTGGGCAGGAGCTGCTGTGCTCAGCACTCAGCAGAGCTGCTTTCCTGGCTGTGATCTCTTCACAGAATCATAAAATGAGTTGGGTTGGAAGGACCTTAAAACTCATCCAGGGCCACCCCTGCCATGGCAGGGACACCTCCCCTGTCCCAGGCTGCTCCAGCCCCAGTGTCCAGCCTGGCCTCAGGCACTGCCAGGGATCCAGGGGCAGCCACAGCTGCTCTGGGCACCTGTGCCAGGACCTGCCCACCCTCACAGAGAATTTCTCCCTCATATAAATCCTAATCCTGCCCTCTGGCAGTTTGAAGCCATTCCCTGTGTCCTGTCACTGCAGCTCATTTGGGGACACAGGAGGGACACGGGGTGCCCTGGCTTGCTCAGAGGTGCCTCCCCAGGAATGCTGTGGTGGGCACACCCCTCCCCTGCCCCTGGAGCAGGGAAGGGGCTGCTCTGGCCCAGGGCAGCAGCACCGAGCACGTCCCATGCTGACCCTTCCACCCCCACAGCAGGGACACGCTCAGCCCGGGAGGGAGAGGGGAACTGAAACAGCAAAAATCCAACCTAATGAGGCTTTTCAAACCAAAGAGGGTCAGAAGTGCTTGCTGTGTCTAATTGGACATGCCCTGGGATCAGGGAGATGGGGATGAGCTGCAGGCTCTGGGTCAGGTGTGAGTGTGCTCGCTGTGACCCCGCAGGACAGCAGGGCCAGGCACGGTGACACCCAGGCTGCCCTGCAGGGGAATGAGATCCTCAGAGCCTGAAACACTCTCCCAAAGGAAGCCAGGCTGTTAGAAAAATCCCAGGTGTGATTTTTTCATCACCTTAACCCAAACCCTGAGGAAACTGGGACGTTTAAAGGATGGAGTGGGAGGAAGCAGAACAGAGAGTTACTGAGTTGTCAGCTCTGCCTCTGGCTCTTGATACCACCCTGGGCATGCATCCTGCCAGCTCTGGGCCACAGTGGGGTGGAGATGAGCCTGTAAACCTTCCCTGCCTCCCAGAACAGGGAATCAATTCATGAGCCTCAAGAGAGCTTTGAATCTGCAGGCAAGAGGCTGGGAGGGAGGGAGATGCTGCAGCTTCTGGGCTCTGAAATTCAAAGCTGTGTTCCTTTTCATTTCTGCCACAGCCAGCCAGGCTTTGAGGGGCTGGAGCATCACAGAAGAGCCTGAACTGCACGGAGCAGCACCTCTGTGTCTGCAGCAGGGGTTCCTCTCCAAGTCAGGGGCTGGAGCTTGGCTTGGAAGGGCTGGGAATGGTGGGACCTGCTGAGCAGGAGCTGTTGTGCCAGCAGGGTGGGGGAATCTGAGCAGCCCTGCCCATGGCAGCTCCCACTGCCACCGCCAGAAATCCCAGGCTGCTGCTGGGGCTGCCTGTCCACCCTGCTCAGTGGGTGAAATAATACCCACTATCCAAAATATCCATTGTTCACCCCTCTCAGTGGGTGAAAGAATATCCATTGGCCAAAATATCCATTGTCCCCCCTTCTGAGTGGGTGAAATAATATTCATTGGGCAAAATATCCATTGTCCCCCCTTCTGAGTGGGTGAAATAATATTCATTGGGCAAAATATCCATTGCCCACCCTGCTCAGTGGGTGAAATAATATTCATTGGCCAAAATATCCATTGCCCACCCTGCTCAGTGGGTGAAATAATATGCACTGGCCAAAATATCCATTGCCCACCCTGCTCAGTGGGTGAAATAATATGCACTGGCCAAAATATCCATTGCCCACCCTGCTCAGTGGGCCAAAACAGGATCAGAGAATCCCATGTCTACCCCCCAAAATATCCATTGTCCCCCCTGCTCAGTGAGCAGAAAAACAGGGCTGGAGCCCCCCCAGAATATCTCACTGTCCAGCCTCCCCTCCTGCACCTCCCAGGTCTCCCTCAGCCACTGCTGCAGGTTCTCAGCATCCCCAGGTGCTGCAGCCTGGCTCAGGAGTGGCTGCAGGAATGCAGGAATGTTTGGATCTGGACAATTTAATCCTTCAGCAATGGATTTGCCTCACACCCTCAGGGCCAGGTCTGCAGCATCCCTTCCAAGCCTCTGCTGAGCAGATTCTGCCCCAGCAGCCAGCCCAGGGTGACTCCTCCAGCCCATGGTGACTCCTCCAGCCCAGGGTGACTCCTCCAGCCCAGGGTTACTCCTCCAGCCCAGGGTTATTCCCCCAGCCCAGGATTATCCCTCCAGCCCAGGTATTTTCCCCCAGCCAGGGTTACTCCCTCAGCCCAGAGTGACTCCCCCAGCTCAGGGTTTTTCCCCCAGCTCAGAGTTACTCCTCCAGCCCTGGGTTATTCCCCCAACTCAGGGTTTTTCCCCAGCCCAGGGTTATTCCCTCAGCCCAGGGTTTTTTCCCCAGCCGAGGTTTATTCCCCCAGCCCAGGGTTTCTCCCCCAGCCCAGGGTTTCTCCCCCACCCAGGGTTATTTCCCCAGCCCAGAGTTTTTCCCCAGCCCAGGATTATCCCACCAGACCAGGGTTATCTCTTCAGCCCAAAGTTATTCCCTCAGCCCAGAGTTTTTCCCCCAGCCCAGGGTTATCCCTCCAGCCCAGGGTTATTTCCCCCAGCCCAGGGTGACTCCTCCAGTCCCAGGTTATCCCACCAGCCACAGGAGCTGGTGCTGGCAGTGCTCCCCAGCCGGTCTCTCCCCTGGTCCTGGGCTGGTCCTGCTCAGGCAGCTCCAAGGGATGCTTTGCTGCTCTCTGAGCATGGAAACCTCGAGCAGGATGAGCACAGCTGGGCTGAGGAGCCCTGGGCTGTGCAAACCCTTTGGAATGGGCTCATCAATGATTCACAGAGCTCAAAAGCACCACGGGCCGCCTGCAGCTCGCCCTCCCTCACCTCTGCTCTCTCTCAGAACGTGCTCAGCCGGCTCTTCCAGAGCAGGGAAGATTTCAGGAGATGGCTCAGGCAGACCCGAGGCCCAGAGCACGCCCAGGGGCTGGGGAGGGCTGTGCTGGGAGCCAGAGCTCAGCTTGTTGGCAGATCTGCCCTGTGGAGTTATGTCCCCTGTGCCAGCAAAGGCTCTGCTCCTTGCCAGAGGGCAGGAAGGGTGGGAAAAGGTCGGGAGCTTTCCTGGAGGCATCTGCCCTGCTTTGAGATCATGAGGAGCTGAGCACACTGGGATGCTTCTGGGAACACTGGGAGGCTCCTGGGCACACTGGGAGGCTGTGGGGCACACAGGGAGGCTCCTGGGCACACTGGGATGCTCTGGGGCACACAGGGGGGCTGTGGGGCACACAGGGGGGCTGTGGGGCACACAGGGAGGCTCCTGGGCATGCTGGGATGCTCCTGGGCACACTGGGAGGCTCCTGGGCACACTGGGATGCCCTGGGGCATGCAGGGAGGCTCCTGGGAACACTTGGAGGCTCCTGGGCATACTGGGATGTTCCTGGGAACACTGGGATGCTCTGGGGGACACAAGGAGGCTCCTGGCCACACCAGCCTTGCTCTGAGGTATAGTCAATCTCCCCGAGCCCATCCCCTGCTCAGTCAGCCCCAAGATGAGAGAAGGGGATGGTGCAAGGCCCAGGGGTGAGACAGAGCAAGAGGGTTTGGTTTTGGCTCTGGAGAAGAGGGTGAGGAGGGAGATCACTGTGATAAGAGCAGAGCCCTGTCATGAGGAGATACTCAGGGCACCCCCTGGTATCCCCAGGAGACACTCATGGAACCCCCTGGTATCCCCAGGAGACACTCAGGGCACCCCCTGGTATCCCAGGGCACCCCCTGGTATCCCCAGGAGACACTCAGGGCACCCCCTGGTATCCCAGGGCATCCCCTGGTATCCCCAGGAGACACTCATGGAACCCCCTGGTATCCCCAGGAGGCACTCAGGGCACCCCCTGGTATCCCCAGGAGACACTCAGGGCACCCCCTTGCCTGGTGCTCCCACCCTGCTCCAGGTGGTTCTCCCAGCTGGAGCTGGGGCCAGCAGGGCTCTGCCCTTCCCCTCTCCCATGTCCTGGTCCCAGGGAGCTGTCCCAACCCATCCCTGGGACACTCAGCCCTGCAGAGGGGGCTGTGGGTGTGGGAAGGGCATTTCACCCCAACAGGATGGGCAGAGCTGGGGCAGGGGGGTGGCAGAGCTGGCAGCTGGGCAGGGCTGCAGTGTCTCTGTCCCTGTGCCCTTTAGGACACAGCTGCAGTGTCACTGTCCCTGTGCCCTTTAGGACATGGCTGCAGTGTCCCTGTGCCCTTTGGGACACAGCTGCAGTGTCACTGTCCCCATGCCCTTTAGGACACGGCTGCAGTGTCACTGTTCCCATGCTCTTTTGGACATGGCTGCAGTGTCCCCGTGCCTGTTGGGACATGGCTGAAGTGTCCCTGTGCCCTTTAGGTCACAGCTGCAGTGTCACTGTCCCCATGCCCTTTAGGACACAGCTGCAGTGTCCCCGTGCCCTTTAGGACATGGCTGCAGTGTCACTGTCCCCGTGCCCTTTAGGACACAACTGCAGTGTCCCTGTGCTCTTTAGGACACGGCTGCAGTGTCCCTGTCTCTGTGCCCTTTAGGACACGGCTGCAGTGTCCCCATGCCCTTTAGGACACGGCTGCAGTGTCCCCGTGCCCTTTAGGACACAGCTGCAGTGTCCCCCTGCCCTTTAGGACACACCTGCAGTGTCCCTGTCCCCGCAGGGGCGCCAGGGTCCCGCTGCAGAGCTGCAGAGCTCCGGGAGGCTCTGGCCTGCCTGGCTGCTCATTTGTATCAGGCCCCGCGTTCCCGCTGTGGTCTCCGTCTCCGAGCACTCCGCTGCCTTGTCATCAGCCAATTCGATCCATCAGCTTCTTGACAGGCTCGGAGAATAAAAATAACCACCCATTTCTAAGTGCCTATTATGGCACTTTGAAAAATGCCTCCGCAGGCGAGCCTGAATTATTCCCAAAGTACTCATTTTTTAAAAACGTTATTTTAATGTAATAAATTATTTGTGCTGGAGAGTAAAAGATTACCCGTGCACCCTGATAAGCTCTGCACGGCGAGGGGCCTCCCGTGGGGAGGGGGCTCGGGGGCTGCCCCTGGTGGTCCCTGCGCTGTGGGGAAACACCGGAGCGCACCTGCGGAGCTGCTGGAGAATCCCGCGGAGCCCGGGGGATCCCGGCACAGCGCGGCATCTCCTGGGGACCGGGGACAGCCCTGCTCTGCCCCTGGAGCAGGGGGAGGGTCCCAAACGCCACCAGAGCACCCAGCGGGGGCTGGGGAGGTGCTCAGGGCTTGCTCGGCAGCTCTGCCGCTGTCCCCATGGGGATGCCTGTGCGTGGGATGGAGGAAGGAAATAAAGGAATTCCACCCCCGGGCTGGCTCTGGGTGCGGGGATTGCTGAGCCAGGCACGGCTGAGGAGGGGTCCCTGTCCCGGGAAGGGGCTCCTGGTAGAGGGAACGGGGAATCCTCCATCTCCCAGCAACCAGCGCTCCCCTGGGAGCACGGAGCCGCCTGTTCCTCCTCCTCCTCCTCCTCTGGGAGCATCCTGCCTCCCCCTCCCGCAGCTCTCCTCATCCTCACACAGCCAGCGGCGCCCTCACCCACCCCCTGCACTGGCAGCACCTGCCGAGGATGCCAGAGTGGCCTCTTCCCGGAGCAGAAGTGCCCAAAACCCACCCCGAGGTTTTTAGCAGGATGTTTTTTATCTTTTTTTTTTTTCTTCCTGTAGTATTCCATGGTAATTTTAATACCTTATTTTCCTTTCGTTAAAACTGCTTGGGTTTAAGCTAAACCCCAAAATACTTGTTCTTAATAGTCTTGTACCTTATTTTAGATCAAACCTTATTTGGGATGCAACCTTATTTGGGATGAATGTTTTCAGTGAACCCGATGAGGGATTTTTTTTTTTTTTTTTCCCCACAGGGATTTGTAAAATGTGAGTTGAAAGAGGAGGAAGGCTCCAGCTCTTGTTTCAAACTGCTCTTCCACCCCCAGCATCAGCTGCAGGACAGGTGAGGACGTGGCCCAGGGGAAGGAGGTGACTGCAGCCTCAGCCACGGGGAGATGCTGGGAAGGAGACCCTGGCAGGGGAGCCCGAGGCCCTCCTTCCTCCAGGAGGGACCATCACAGGGTGGGGGCACTGCTCTGTGTGCCAGCTGTGTGCTCTGTCCCCACAGCTCTGTCCCCACAGCTCTGTCCCCACAGCTCTGTCCTGAGCTTGTGCCTACAGATGGGCACATTCTGGAGCTACGTGGGTTCTACAGCTGGGCAGGTTTTGGAGCTGGGCAGGTTCTAGATGGGGTTGGACAGGTCCTGGAGCTGGGCAGATTCTGGAGCTCTACAGGTTCTGGAGCTAAGCAGGTTCTAGATGGAGATGGGCAGGCTGTGGATGGAGCTGGGAAGGTTCTGGAGCTGGGCAGGTTCTGGAGTTGGGCAGACTCTGGACCTGGACAGGTTCTGGATGGAGATGGGCAGGTTCTGGAGCTGGGAAAGTTTTGGAGCTGAGCAGGCTCTGAATGGAGCTGGGCAGACTCTGGATGGAGCTGGACAGGCTCTGGATGGAGCTGGGAAGGTTCTGAGATGGAGCTGTGAAGGTTCTGGATGGAGCTGGACAGGTTCTGGAGCTGGGCAGGCTCTGAGATGGGCAGGCTCTGATATGGGCAGGTTCTGGAGTTGAACAGGCTCTGGATGGAGCTGGGCAGGTTCTGGATGGAGTTGGGCAGGTTCTGGATGGAGCTGTGAAGGTTCTGGATGGAGTTGGGCAGGCTCAGTATGGAGCTGGACAGGTTCTGGATGGAGCTGGGCAGGTTCTGGAGCTGGGGAGGTCCTGAAGCTGGGAATGTTTTGGAGCTGAGCAGGCTCTGGATGGAGCTGGGAAGATTCTGGAGCTGGGCAGGATCTGGAGCTGCAAAGGCTCTGGAGCTGGGCAGGTTCTGAGATGGAGCTGTGAAGGTTCTGGATGGAGCTGGGCAGGCTCTGGAGCTGGGCAGGCTCTGCATCCTCTCTCCACCATCCTCCTGAAGCCCATCCCAGCCCGGGGCTCCCCTCCCCACCAGAGCTCCCCCCCAGTGCCTGGATGATGGGGTAGCCATTCAAATCATTTTAATGAGCTCGGCGCTGCTGTGAGGCACCAGTAACTATGGCAACTTCATTGAGAGGTGCCTGCGGTGGCTGTCAGGATTTGTGTTCCCAGAGCTGATTGGAGCAGCCCGGCAAAGGTGGGAGCCCTGTGGGAATTCGGGCTCCTTGGCACCGGGGGGATCATCTAAAGTGGAGGCAGGTGGCACTCTGGGGGGACACAGGTCCGAGGCAGACATGTCCCCTGTGTTCCAGGGACAGCCTGCCCACAGTGCCAGCACAGCCAGGTCCCTGCTGCTGTCCCAGGGTCACCTTGGGTAGATTGGCCTTGAACCCCACAAAGATCTCTGCCCTCCTGACACCCAGGACAGCCAAGCTGTCTCTCCTGGCTGGTGGTGGAGCTTCCCCAGCTGGCAGCAGAATCCAGCCCCTGCTCAGCCCTCACCAGCCAAGCCCTGCTGCTCTGCTCTCACCTGGAGCACCTGCAGGTATTGCAGGGGTTGTGTCTGCTTTGGGCTGAGCCCAGCACAGCCAAAGGAGTGTAAATCCTGTAAAGCCTGTAAATCCCTGCCATCCACTTGGGGCTGGAGTGCTCAGGGAGGGAATAACTCTCATCTCCCAGTGCCAGGGGCAACCTTAAAAGCTCTGTGCAGCTGCACCAACCTCTGCAGCCCCATCATTTACACCAGTGGGATAAACAGGGCATGGGTGGCATTGCTGCACCCAGGTCAGACTGGGGGTTCCTCCTCATAGTTTTGCCTGGATCCACCTGGAATTCTCCTGGAATCCTCCCCCAGTGCGGCTCTGAGGAGCCTTTGATCCCAAAGCTGGAGCCCCTCTGGAGCCAGGCTGGGAGAGCTGGGGGTGCTCCCTGGAGAGGAGAAGGCTCCAGGGAGAGCTGAGAGCCCCTGGCAGGGCCTGAAGGGGCTCCAGGAGAGCTGCAGAGGGACTGGGGACAAGGGCTGCAGGGACAGGAGCCAGGGAATGGCTGCCAGTGCCAGAGGGCAGGGCTGGCTGGGAGATTGGGCAGGAATTGTTCCCTGGCAGGGTGGGCAGGGCTGGGCTGGAATTGCCAGAGCAGCTGTGGCTGCCCCTGGATCCCTGGCAGTGCCCAAGGCCAGGCTGGACACTGGGGCTGGAGCAGCCTGGGACAGGGGAGGGGTCCCTGCCATGGCAAGGACAAGATGGGCTTTGAGGTCCCTTCCCACCCAAACCTTCTGGGACTCTATGACAATATTTGGGAATTTTGATCTTCAAATAATATTTTTGTCTGGCCTCCTGTGTTGAGGTTTCCCCTCCCCAGGGATTTGAACCCTCTTTGGCTCTTTGGGGGTGATGGGGAGGGGTCTCCTTCCCTTCTTTGAGCTGGCTCTGCTCAGGATGGGCACAGCAACATCCCTGAAAAGCCAATTTTTGGGAGCTCTGAGTGCCACATGTGCCATCAGAGCTGCTTGCCCATCACTGTGGTAAAACCCTGGCACAACCCCCGTGGTCCATCTGCTGGGATCTGGGAGCAGGAAAAGCTTTGGGCTGAGGGGTGGCCCCAGCTGAGTCCCCATGGGACACCCTGAGCCTGGGTGAGGGGAGCTGCTGCTGCCTCAGCCTGCTCAAAGGATTCCACAACAGCCTGGCCTGGAAAATCAGCATCTGCAGGAGCTCAGCCTCCCTCCCAAGGCTGATTTCAAAGGATTCATCTCTCTGAAATGTTTAATTGTAATTATCTTAAATTTCAAAACAAGAGGTCATCTAAACTGGAAAATAGATTGGGGTTTTTTTTTTTCCTCCTTTGAGAATGTCAAAACATTTCATTCTGACAAATTCAGAACCCATTCCAAATTTTTTTCTGACTCAATAAATTAATCAAAACCGACCTCCTCTTAAAAGAAGTGTCAGTTTTGGAAAAATCAGCATTTTTCAGTGGAAAAAAACCACAATTCATCCAAAAATTACCATGACTTCTTGTCTCTGTGTGTTACCCGTGCTGCGTTCCCAGTAACTGTGATCCTGCTGGATTAATTACACCGGGCAAGGAGACAAAATCAGGAACAGCACCTGAGTGGGAAAATTTTCTTTTTCAGATTCAGAGATAAGTTTAGAACATTTCTCTTTTTGTTTACTTCTCCAGGTCTGAGTAGACTTCAAGGTGGGGTGGCCCATGGGGGTTTTCTTTGCTGCAACCTGTGACCCTTGAAATTCCCACCTTCCCACCCAGCCTGTGCTCTCTGTTCTTTCCTATTTCCCCTAAAAACAGGTGTCAGCTACCCTGCCTTTAAATATGGATTTATTGCTGGTGCAATGCAGGAGGTGCCTTAAAAACATCCCTCACTTCATGGAGGATTCAGCTGGGACCAGACCTCGCTCCAAGATACACAAATGAGTCTGGAATAACTTCACCAGCTTGATTCCCAGTGGGAATCCATGGGGGAGTAAAAGTGGAGTTTGTAGGAAAACTCTGGGAATCATGGGATCCCAGGATGGATTGGGGTTGGAAGAGGCCTTAAATCCCATCCCATCCCATTATCCCATCCCATTATCCCATCCCATTATCCCATCCCATCCCATCCCATCCCAGGCTGCTCCAGCCCCAGGGTCCAGCCTGGCCCTGGGCACTGCCAGGGATCCAGGGGCAGCCACAGCTGCTCTGGCAATTCCAGCCCAGCCCTGCCCACCCTGCCAGGGAACAATTCCTGCCCAATCTCCCAGCCAGCCCTGCCCTCTGGCACTGGGAGCCATTCCCTGGCTCCTGTCCCTGCAGCCCTTGTCCCCAGTCCCTCTGCAGCTCTCCTGGAGCCCCTTCAGGCCCTGCCAGGGGCTCTGAGCTCTCCCTGGAGCCTTCTCCTCTCCAGGGAGCACCCCCAGCTCTCCCAGCCTGGCTCTGGGAGAGGAACAACCACAGCCCCACTCCCCTTCTGTCCCAGGCGCAGTGGGGAGGATCTGAACCACAGAGGGGTGGGAAGTGTCTGGGTCAGAGCATTTCACCTGAGAACCTCAGGTGCTTTCTTTGGGGCTACAAATATTGAGGTTTCTCTCCTCCAGGTGACATCCAGGAGCCAGGAATGCTCCCAGGGCTGGGAGTGTCCCTGTGCAGCAGATTTGTGCACAGCCTGCCCTGGCTGTGCCAGCAGAGGATGTTCCACGCTCTGCTCCTGCCCGGGAGCTGCAGGATTTGTGGGAGCTGCTCTTCCCTGCTCCTCCCAGCCCTGGGAGTGCAATCTCCAGGCACAGAGCTCTCCTCCAAACTCCATGTGCACTCCCTGGAAGGGATTCTGCTTTCCTGGAAGGGTTTGACCCTCTGGCTGCCCCTCTGAACTGGGGGCTTGGCAGGGAGACAGCAGGAGCTGGGAACAATCCTTGGAAGCAGCTCTGGAGGCTCCTGGCTTGTAGCTGGGTCAGATGGGCAGGGCAGCGTTCCAGGGCTCAGGAGGAGGTGTTCCACTCCAAAAGGAACTACAGAGTGTCAGCAAGACATGTTTCACCCCAAAAGGATCCATACAGGGACAGGAGAAGATGTTTCATCCTCAAAAGGATCCATACAGGGACAAGAGGAGGTGTTTAACCCCAAAAGGAACTACACAGGCACAGCAGGAAGTGTTTCACCCCCTAAAGGATGCACAGAGGGTCAGCAGGAGGTGTTTCACCCCAAAAGGAATCACACAGGCACAGGAAAAGGTGTTTAACCCCTAAAGGAACCATACAGGCACAGCAGGAGGTGTTTCACCCCAAAAGGATGCACACAGGGCACAGGAGTGCTGCAGATATTCTACCTCTCCAGCCCAGGACAAACCCCAGCCAGGATGCAGAATGTGACACCAAATCACATCTGGATTTCTGCAACATCGGAGCGGCGGGACCAGCCAAGGGTCAGGGGCTTGGAAGCTCTCTCAGCTCTGGGAAGGCTTCGTGTGCCTGGGAAATGGGGGGAGAGCCCCTGCTTGGCTGAGGAGCAGCAACCAGCACCTCCCCAGCCCTCTGAATTCCTGGGAATGCTGCAGCACTCCAGAGAGCAAAATGATCCCATAGGGGTGGTCAGCTGGAGAGGAGAAGGCTCCAGGGAGAGCTGAGAGCCCCTGGCAGGGCCTGAAGGGGCTCCAGGAGAGCTGCAGAGGGACTGGGGACAAGGGCTGCAGGGACAGGAGCCAGGGAATGGCTCCCAGTGCCAGAGGGAAGGGCTGCCAGGGAGATTGGGCAGGAATTGTTCCCTGGCAGGGTGGGCAGGGCTGGGCTGGAATTGCCAGAGCAGCTGTGGCTGCCCCTGGATCCCTGGCAGTGCCCAGGGCCAGGCTGGAGATGGTGGGAGGTGTCCCTGAGGGTGGCACTGGCTGAGCTCTGGGGTCCCTCCCAGCCCAGATGATTCCTGTAGGACACCCAGATGTGCTGGCTGTCACTGCTGTCACCCTCCTGTGCCCCTCGAGTCCCAGAGGGGACCCCGGGAGCCTCCTGGCCACTCTGTGGGCTGAGCTGGGCTCACACAGAGCTCTCCCTCTGCCTCCCCCTGCAGCAGCTCCGGGCAGGGATCCCTGCGGGTCCCGGGAGGAACAGCGGGAGCAGGAGGGCTGTAATTACAGAGATAACTCACACCGTGTCACCCAACAATGAGACATGAAAATGCTACATAAACCCGTCTATCTACTGCTCTCGATTTATCTTTCTGCCTCTCTATTTATTTCTTCCTCCATCCTCTCGCTCGGGACTGAGCAGGAGCTGGAAATGCCAGCTGCTGGAAATGCAATTTGTTTGGATTCAGCAGCATCTCCCAAAATATCTCTGTGACCTCTCGATGTTTTTTTCTTTTCCATGAATTATGATAATGATGACTTTTCCTTATATTAACAAACTGCACTAACTCAACAGGGCCAGCAAATATATATATATAAATATAAAACTCCGCCAAATATACATATATTACTTATGTTTTGTTATTTTTTATTAATTAAAGAGGCCTTAAAGCAGTATCAAACCGGGTGGGTTTTCTATCTTCTCCTTTTAGAAAAAACATCAGCGCCAAATTTCTACCCTAATTATAACAATGCTCCTGCTAATGAAAGAATTCATTTGCCTCCTCTAATCAGCTGGCTGGCGTCGGGAGTCGCAGCTGATCGCGGTGGAGGAGGGGCCGCCGGGAGGAGGCAGCAGTTTCCAAGGTACCCCCGGAATTCGGGAGGGGGAAATTGGTGCTGCTCCCCGGGGAATCCAGCCCTGCAGTCCTGGGGGCTGCCCTGGCTCTGCTTCCAGGAGGGGAAACGCTACTGATGGAAGAGATGGCAAAGGGCACTGGGCTGCTCCTCTTTTGGGTTTTTGATTTGTTGGGGTTTTTT
>VXBR01003246.1:0-36389 GCA_013400215.1 Cisticola juncidis | reverse complement strand
GGCCCGGAGGCTGCCCCCTCTGCTCCAGCCCTCGTCCAGCCTTGTGCCCTCACTGCGTGTGCACTCACCGCTTGCCCGAGCTCTCCTGGGGCAGCCGCACCTGCTGGGGCCTTTTACAGCTGCTGCCCCCATTGTGACACGGCCCCCGCGCTGTCACAGAACCCAGAGAGCATCACAGGCCAGTCCCGCCCGCCGGGCACAGCACAGCTCGGGGAGCTCAGCATGGCCTGGGCACCCACAGCCCCAAGAGACACCAAGTGCAGACTTATGCCTTGGGAACCTGGGAACTCCAGAGCTTCCCTTTGCAAGGGAGGCACAAGTGCCTTCCTACAGAACCGCTGGCAAATATAAATTTGGGTGGCATGACTCATGGATGTTCTCAGTTTATGGGTGTGGGTTTTTATTTAGTCTTCAGGCTGGAACATTCTTCCTGTTAATATTGATATTTATATTTAATTATATTAATTAATATTACCGTTGTGGTTCATCTCTCCTTCCTTACTCCTTTCCCTGCTGCTGTGTGATATATGAAATATTTGTTAGGCCTCGGCCCTGACAGCACCTGGGATCAGATCTTTCTTGTTTTGGGGCCATCTCAAAAATGCCCTTTTAGGACTATTACTCTGGGGCAGCATTTGATATCAGCTAATATTTACTGATGTCATGAGAAATAAAGAAATCCACACTGCTTGAATGATGCACAGGAAGTTGTACCATCATCCAATCTTAAGGCCTAGATTTCTTTTACACTAGAAATTTCCCGCCTCACAGATCTTTTGTGAAAACAAAGATGTCAGGGTTTCTCTCCTGAATTAGGAAGACTTCCAAAGATCTGTTTGTTGAATGACAAAAGATCACACACGACCAACTTACGGTTTGCACAGCAGTGTTAAAATCTTTCGGCCCATACAAACTACTTCGTACAGTAGATATGGCTGATCAGTAGCCTGCCTGAAGAATATAACCAAGAAATACCAGTTTTAAAATGGAAAAAGTAAAGTCCACGAATTTCAGGACCTCTGAAGCTTAGCTCATTGTACTCTCAATGTGCTCTCCCACAACAACATATACAGATGTGCTCCACCTACACTTGCTGCAACTGGCTACTCTGTAGCATGACAAGAATTTTGAGAGAAATTTGAGAGAATTATTTGTATGAGATGTAGCCATGTCTGCCTTTATAAGCCACCATCAGAACAAACCTTCTCCCTTGCTTTTTTCTGACCGGAGATCCTTGCTACTGGATATGATGGAGCTGTTTATTGGGAAGAGTTTCTCTCATGCTGATCACAGCACAGTGGGAGGTTTTTGCTCCCTTGGGCTTCTCACATACTTCTTGGATGATCTCTTTATCAGCTGAGGGCTGACAGAGCACAGAATATCTGAGTAATCACCTTTCTCTTCTCCAGCCATGAGATGAGAGCTGGCTTCACTCAGAAAACACGGTTTTCTGAACCATTCTGTATAATAACAATCAATGCCTTATAAATTCTGCTGTCTAGATGAGGTAACCATTGAACAGCTTCACATCACAAGTGGCATCTAGCAGAGAGGGAAGCAGAGGAAGACAGGATCACAACAGCCCCTGATCAGTCATTTCCAGGCATTACCAGGAAGAAACAGGACGTGAACTTCACAGGCTGCTGTGTTACAGCAACCCATATCCAAGGATATGATGAGAATAACTTCCTGACAAGATGTTAATTCTCTGGACATTTCCAGTCAAAGGCATGAAATGTTGGTGAGGGGATTATGATCTTCTCCATTAATAGAAGTTTCCAGGTGTTTATAACACTGGATTTCCAAAATTGTCATTAATATATACTATTGTGGCCAAAGAAATAGGAAGTGCTTTTTATCAGATATATGTTGGTGACAAAATTAATAATGCAACATGCTGAAAGATGTACACTACCTTCCAGAACATTAAATAAACAGCTTCTCTGTTAGTTTAGAGACATCTCAGGGAAAAACTCTGGAATCTGTGTGAACTCAGAGTGCACAGAATCTGTAGGGTTTTTTATCCTAAATGGGGAAAAATAATGGGAGGGTGAAGTTTTATAGTCAAACCAGCAAACAGTCTTTTATTAAAATACTCATTAGTATTCTGCCTCCAATAGCATTTTTAGATTTTACAGTAACATCTGTACAGACCATAATGCTCAAAGCCCAGTCTTGCCTGTCAGCCAGAGTTGCCTTCAAGGTACAGGGAGAAAAATGGCAGCATTTTCACTGATGTAGCATTTCCTGGGCAGTTCCCAGAATTTATATCTGCTTACACATGTCCTAGGGCAATTGAGGACAGGGGAACTGGATGGAGTGAGCTGTTGGAAGGAAAGAAGAAAGAAACCTCCATTCAGAGCCTCTGTTATCCCTGTTTCTTCCTCAAGACCTATTATCTGCACTGACACCTCTCTGTCCTCCCCATCCTACCCCCATTCATTTGTCCCGAAGCCAGTGGGGCCAGGGTGTAGGAAATAAGCTCTCCTGAATGGATCTCAACCACAGACAGTTGCTTCTCACTTCTGTGATGTATAGGTGTTGTGAGATAGAAATCTCAGCCTCCCTTACACTCCAACCATGAAAGAATTTTGACAAGTTTCTCATTAATTCAGTCTTAAGGAGTGAAGCCCAGTTTTGCTAGCCTGTGGTCTGCAGGGTTAAGGTGAATGAGAATTGATTAGAAACCCGCTGAGGAGAACAAATACAAGTACTTCACATCCATACTGCACACAGAACAAACAGACAACAAAAGGTTCTTTACCAGCATTATGTAATTAAAAATATAGGCAGTTGTAAAAGTTTACTGCATGATACTTGTTCAGTCATTGCTGAAATTTTGATGCAGAAACAAAACAAAACAAAACAAAAAATTCGAAATGAACATGGAGATTATTTCGGTTTTGACCCCAATTTTACACAGTTGAATAAAAGGTATATGGAGGCAGTCTTCTGATCTAGGAGATTATACTTCCTTGTAATTTGGCGATCAGAATTCCTTTTGTACTATTGCCCTTAACATGACCTCCAAGATTCTATCAAGCACATACTGAAATTTATTTTAATCATTACAACATAATATGGTACAGAGGAGAACATTTTGATGAACTGTGGGTAATTCTTCTTTGTTCCCATGAAAGAATTTTATAGTCTGCTTCATTTAATACACTCTGCTTTTCCATAACAGTCTTTTAAAGGAATGTAATTAAGATTAGTGACTATCTTTTCCAGAGAAAGAAAAAGTAAAATGCACATACATTTACAGAAAGACACAACAAAAAGGGATTTTATTGCCTGGTCTGTTTCTAATTGCTACATTTTAGGGGGTTTTATGTCTTTATATATTGTGTACTTTCTATTTCTTCATCATTAACCATTTTAGCATCTTGCCACAGCGATAGCTGTTATGGAAAATGGTAGCATAAGTACTAAAATAAGTACTATATTTTTTAGTTCTGAAAAAAAGATAAAGATATAAATAGATTTTTAAAAACCCCTTGGGTCCACCCTAAAGCTTTTCTTTCTTACACGTACCTCAAATCTAGAGATTTCACTAGGTATAAACAACAACAGTCTTATGAGTAAGAATCTTTTTCAAGAGTTCTGTTCCAGGTGAGTCATAGCTCTGAATCACACAATAGTATCAAATAGCTTTCCTCCTACAAAATACATTGGAAATTAAAAAAAAAAAAATAAATAAAAAAAAATCTTCTCATTTCACTGTATTTGCATATGAGGAAAACATTAATATCCTATTATAGTCTTTCTCCCTCTGAGCCTGTAGAAACCCCATAAATTAGATTACTGCTTTTAATCTATGTTACCAGAAGGTCCAAGGGAAAAGATAAAGGAGGAATCCTTAGAGAAAATTTTGGTTTCTGTCCTGGGTATTTAAGGGAAATATTCCCCAAACAGCTGTTAGTTGGGAGGAAGCCTAAAGTGCAAATAGAAATCCAAAGATAAAATTTAAGGAGCTGCTTAACTGGCATATGATAGTCACAGGGATGCTGGGACATCTAAACATCTCAAATGTGCTTAAAAAGCCCACACAAGTTGCATGAAAAGAGCTCTCAATCCTGACAGAAAATTTAGGAATTAGATACCCTAGAGTTCAGTTTTGCCTCTATTACTTAGTGCACAGTTATTAACACACCATGTTCGTACTATGCCATGTGATATATCTTGGATACTTGTGATCACACCTAGTGTCCTTTAAAATATTTTAAAAATTGCTAAGTAATATGTGTACCAATTTTCTTTTACTTTTTTTTTTTTTTTTACTGTTATATAAGGACACTGCCTCTGTCCAAAAAAAAAAAAAAATAAACAAAAGAAAAAGAAAAAAATAAGATTGTTCTATATAAATGGAGAGATAAAACCAAAATTTAAATTAATTGTCTTCTCATATCCTCTTTGAACAGATTTGTACAAAAAACTACTGATATTTGCTGATATACTGTTGATTCCTAAAGATAAAATAGCTTTTAGGACAAGATAAACATATGTTTTCTGTGAACAAGTATATGTAATATGAATAAAAAGAGATGAAGTCTTTGGGAATTGAATTAAAGGTTACCAAAATTTTTAGATTTATCTGGTTGGTATTATATACCTTCTAAAATACAAATCAATTTTTTCTTGGCTCTAAACTCTCCAATAATAGAACCTTAATTTTTAAATTTATAAGCTAATATTCTCTATATAGAATAGCTATTTTCTTCAGAGAGTAAGATTTGGAGACAATTTTTGGATACTTGGACTGATATTAATACGTGTTGTTCTCAATATTATACTTAGTATTGCTCTAAATGAGGGTTAATTTAACTAACACCATAGTATTAAAAGCCAAATGACTTGTTAGAAGACAATGTGTACTAATCCCTTTTTATTTCTTACCCATTATTTCCTTCTCCTTGGACTGATTGGCAGAGTGGTGAGCTAGCTGGAGGAATGGAGGAAAGGTTTGATTTTATATTTTTATTTAGTTGTTTAAAAGAGTGGCAATTTTATGCATAAAGATTTTCTGGGTGAGATCCCTGAATGGCTGCCTCAGGACCCCGGCTGGCAGCAGCTGAGCAGCATTTTCTTGATTTCTACATAGAAGGAGTCTGAAATTTTGGCTTGGGGTGGCAGATTAACATTGCATGTAACTCAGAGTAACTGGAAGCTGCTGCTGAGAGTTGGATTTGCATGGTCACATCTCAACACAGGATATCTACTGACATCCATTATCTTCAACATATCAAATTCTGCTTGTTGCCCAGAACTGTCTGCACACATCAATGATGCTGTATGGAGTTAAAAGCTCCACTGCAGGGTCCCTTTCAAGGGCCAAATGAGTCCATTACATCCATTTTAGTTATTGTTTACAAGAACAAGTGATCTGTAGAAAGTGTTGTTTGGAGCTGGGGCTTGACGTAAAATTTTTGAGAAAAACAATCAAATTTTAATGAGATGAACATATTTACCTGAACTCAATGAAAGCATGTAAAAACAACTGAAGTCAGATGTATATTTTGTTACATGGTAATCAGGAACAAACTGTGTCTGGAATTATCTGAATCCTGTCAGGTCTTCAAAGACATTGATTTAAATCCCCCAGAAGATGGAGGAAAAATCATCTTCAGTGCTTAAAATATCCTCATTTCTCCTCGTAGGAAGAAAGAAATGAATGTCACCTTACTTTTGCTTGACTACCTCAGAGAACAAGAAATGAGAGATTTTAGTGATCAAAAATGAGGGAGAAAGACAGACTGCTGAAATTACAGAAAATATTTCCTACCTCACCCAGAATATCTGAAGGTGAGGGTTAGGCTGAGACAGTCAATTGATTATGTCCATCTTCCTGATATGTCAAAAACATTCAGAGCAATCTGAGAGAGGTATCTGATTAAAATGTCTGTAAAGACAGCAAAGTGGAGCAAGTGTACCTGAAAAATGGTTTGAAATTTGTCTCCCCTGCCATGTTTATTTGCTAGTTCTGTAGCAATATATGATTTATAGAATTGCATATCATTTCCAAATTATCTAAACTACTAGAACAAATAAGAACTGCAATGCATTATTGTCTTAGAATCTTCTGAAAAAAGTTGCATTACTGAACCTCACAGTTTTTGTTATTGACCACTTGCCTTTCAGTAGACTTTCTCACTGAAGTATGTTTGCTTTGTCATTTAAATATGACTAAGCATTCTTCAAAGTCATGTAACAATTTCCTTTACTAAACATTGTTTAAAGTGCAGAAAGACAGCTGCCATTCTCAGGAAAGTCTTTGCTTAGTTCTGTTTTGCTTTTGTTTGGTTTGGTGGGGGTTTTTGTGGTTGGTTTCTTGGTTTTTTTTAAATATATTTCTGTTATTAAATTTTTTTTTTAAAATAACATTTTTTGATATTTTTAACTATTTTATTTTTCTCTTTTGCAAAGTATGTTGTTTTTAACTATGCTAAAACCTTACTGACTTCTAAGTACATACGATCTACTTTTCAAGCTAAAAACATCTGATATAACATGTCATATGTTGCATTGAAAACAGGATAAAAAAAAAAGAAGAAAAAAAGAAAAGAAAACCACTCAATGCACACATGCAAACATACATGCATACATTCAACACTCAAGAGTATAACATTTTAAAATCCTTTTTTTTCCAAGGAACTGTGTTGGAAGAAGAAGGCTTTGAAGTTGTTGAAGAGAGATTATCCCAGCCCCTTTTTCTCCAAGAGGTAATAAACAATGTTTGCAAGCAGGTAAGAAACTGAAGCCATCCTTTTGGAACTGTGACTCTTACAGGTAGGACTCACTGAACCCATGACAGACTACAAGATGTGTGAGGATGTAGATCATATCTGTTCATAGGGAGACAAAAAAAACCCTTTAAAGGTGATGCCTGGGTTAACAAATGCAATTTCAAATGCATAATCATTTCAGCTGGCACGCGTAAAAGTATTCACAGAAAGGGAAGATGAGATTTTTTTTCTTCCTGAAGACTTCAATAATTTTGGGTTTTTTTACAGATTACTTACAAGACATAACGATTTGACAGCCTGAGAGCCTTCAGTTTCCATGCGACTTTATACCAAATGCTATTTTGACACTTCCTTAAAATTCTTTGAATGTGATCTGAATGCAATTTCATTTAATGAAAGTCTCATAACACTGAGTCTGAGTCACTGCCAGACCTATTTGTTTTAATGTAAACAAAAGCATGTGATGTCTTCACCATCATTTACTGGGAGATGTGAAAGCCTTGATTCCATAAAATATCGAAAGACATGAGTTTGAGATCTTAATCCATGTTAAACAAGAAAGGAGACCTGTGTGATTAAAATCAATTACATGCTTAAATGCTTTTCAGGATCAGAGCCAGCATGATGAGCGCTCAGCATCATACTACAGATAACTAATTTTGTATTGCCTTTATATATCTTCCTGTGTTTTCCTGCATGACACATCTAACTGTTCTTTATTTCTAATGAAGGTTAGCAAGTAATTGAGGCCTCTTTCCAGGTCATTCAACAGCTTACACAGTGTTGTATGGTTAGTCACAAAAACATTTTGGTTTTTTTTTCTGAGCTGGCGTTAGAAGCTGCTCTGACATTGACTTCCTTGCAAGAAGCTTTCTTGCAAAACTTCTTTTCCCTTTGCCTTCCCTCTCATCTCCCTCCTTATATCTCATTGTTTATTAGAAAAGATAGACTTAACTGTTAGTACTGACTTGAAACTACCTGATTTTCTAGCAAAAAAGATGCATCTACTTTTCTGAAATTACATATTTTCAGTGTATAGTAGGCCCCTTATAAAACTTAAGAGAACTTCTTTTATTGTACAGTTATCTACACATCTACAAAAAAAAAAAAATCTTCATTTTTCTCTTTAGCTCACTGTTTGTTTCTAAAGGGATTGATAAATTTTACACTTTTAATTGAAATTATATACAAATTACAATATTCTGGGGTAAATGCTGCTTAGAATGGGCATATTCTTAGAATAATAATAATTTACATCAAATTGGTTAAACTTTGGGTTTCTAATATAAACTAGCTTTCCCAACTTCTTTAGCAGAGATTTTATAAGTGGTGTTTCACCACTGCGCACTATATTTCACCTCGTTTCTCAGGCTATGTGATAGCTTTCAGATTATATGTTAGATTCCCATAACCATAGTCACATCTAAGGTTTAAATACATCTTATTCCTCACATCTCACTTTCTGAAGTGAGAGCTATTGAGTAGCAATCATTCTGTTTCCTAAATATCCTCACAGTCTTATAAGAAATGAGGTTTAAAACATTTTTCCCCTTCTAGTTTTGAAATTTCTTCAGGTCACAGGCTAGGACTTCTTTCCTTCAAACCACTCACATTCTAGTGAAATAAAATAATTGTTTACATAGTTGTGGTCTTATTTTTCATATGTTAATCATTCTAATTTCTCCAGGAATTGTGTTTAAGTCTAACTTTTTTTTTCTGGCAAGGCTGCTTTCCTTCTCATATCTGGTATCTCAAATTGCTCACTATTTCCCTAGACATTGGTTGTTTCAATTTACAGTACGTGTCTCAGACCACAGTGCAGCCTGGTTGGTTGGAAGGGGATGCACCACCACAATATGATACAGCAAAATCCTTGAGAACTTTGAGAAAATTCACCTGTTAAATTCCTTCAGTGCAACCAGTGTGCTAAACAAGTACTTTTCTAGACTGAGAAGTTAAATCACAAGAGTATTATATAGCATAAAAATGAATTTCTGTGTATGGTTTGATGCTCTACTGTATCTAGTCTTGAGTGCATATTTAAATCTATTACTTTATATCTAATCACATAGTTATATGTTTAAGAGCCTGAACGAGAGATGTGGGACAACAGGCACCCCTTCCAAATGCTGTTTATTGGTAGCATTTTGGTTCTGGTTACAATGCATTATACAGTTTTCTTTGCTGAGCATCTTAATACATAACAAGCAATCTATATCATACACAGTACCTTTACATTTACCTGTAGCCTGTCATAACTACTAATATTACCATATTATGGTAGTAACTAACCAATCACCTGAGCTAGTATGTTATATTTTAAGCTTAAGACTTGTTTTTCTGTTTTTCTGCAGTGGAAAATTCTTCTTACTTTGATAAAAACAAGTTTTTTGTTTGCCTATGGTATTTTTTGCTTTTCTAAGACCTATTTCTGCTTAGAAAAAACATCTTTGTTTGTGGTCAACATATCCTTTACTCTAGCCATAAAACCTCTTTCCAGCTAGACTTAACCTTTGACTTTTAGTTGTCCAGTAACAACTGGCTCAGCAATTCTGACTTTAGACATCCTTTATTCTTCTATATCAAAGCTTGCTTTCATTTCTATTCCAGCTTCAAGTTCCACATTCAGAGCGCCTTCTGTTAAACATTCATATCTGTAAAACTTTCTTGTCAACCTTTCATCTTTCCCAACATACATGCTATTCCATATTTTGTAACATGTCTTGTGAAATGCTTATTATAACACATTACATAGTATCTTCCTGGTATAAATACACTAAGCATTTAACCAAGTATTTTATTTGCAATTTCTTCTCATTATGGAATAAGACAGTCACGTTCCTCTGACAATGACAAGAAATGATAGATAAACCATTTTGAAACATGAACAAGACATTTTCTGTACTTGCAAATCCAGCCTCAAACTGTTTTTTCAGTGTATTAGATCATAAGAGATCTATTTTGCTGCCCGCTGTTTCCTTAAAGAATGTTCCGCTTTATTGGTCTACAAATATGTTATTTCCTTCTACTCAGTACTTTTATCTGAATATATTTTTTCTCTGGCACATCAGCTTGCATTTACAATGATTGAATGAATTCCTGTTTGTTAACTGCAGACACCTTAGAATTAAAAATTCTCCTGTCACTTTGTTGTCTTTTTTCTCTTTATCCTAATATCTGTAATGCCTCCCACTTTTGCACTGTTTTAGAATTGAATATGTTTGCATTTGGCTTTTAATTCAGATAATTAATTGAAATAACAACTTATGTCAAATATACAGAGGATGCTCAAAGATCACTGAAATCAGAGAGCATTTTCCTTTCCTAGTTATGACACTGAGCATCATGTCTTTTATTTTTCAGTGTCTTTGCTTTTGAATTCCCTTTGAAACTGAGTTCCTTGAATTTGAGGGGTTTTGGGCAAAACTAAAATACAAATGATAAAGTAACCAAAAGCATTTATCAAGGTTATTTGTCTAGGTTTGAGCTACAGAGTCAGAAGATCTGTCACAATTATAGCCATGATGAAGTTTTGGGTTACATTCTTAAAATAATTACCTAAAGAGATACACAAAATAGAAGAGAGAAAAATTCCTAGGGACATGTCATGGTTTAATCCAGTCAACAGCAAAGCTCCAGGCAGCTGCTCTCTGATTCCCCCATCAGTGGGACCAGGGAGAGAAATGGAAAGCTAAAAGTTAGAGAGCTCATGGATTAAAGACAGATAAAGGCAGTTCAATAACAAAAGCTGGGCACAAAAGTGAAAAAACCAAGGAATTCATTCATTGCTTCCTATGGGCAGGCAGGAGTTCAGCCAACCCTAGGAGTGCAGAATCCCATCATGTTTGATTGTGACTTGATTTCATGAGAAGAATCTCTGATCACCCCATTAAAGGCTTTGCATGGAAGGAGTAATAGGTATTCCTTTAATAAGTATCCCTTGATATCACATCTTGGTCCAAGATTTCTCTTGATTGAGAAATCCCAGAATAAATTAATGAGAAGAATCAGCTTACTCTTTTAGCAGAAATTAACAAGTAATATTAATATGGAATTGTAGGTACAGAGAGGTCACTGACAAGAGTGCTAGAATGGTTCAGCAGAATTGGGAAGGGGAGGAGTCTAGCTGAAGAAATTCATGCTGTATTTGACTGCAAGTGCACATCTTTAGCACAGATTTTCTGCCACTATAGTAATGATGGTGATCATAGGTGATGACTATATCACCTATGCACAAGACTGTGTAATTTCAGTGGCATCAGAACATGCTGACAAAATTGTTGTTCTGGCCCAGCTGAAAAAATCTTTCAGGAAATCTCACTCACTTGAATATGTTTGTATTGCACTTCATAGCAGCCACAGGACATTCTGTGCTCTCCAGGTCTTGTAAAACCTTGACTGCCTGAACACAGCACTTTAGTCTGTGAGGGCTGTCTGGCAACTGGCCCTGAGGTGGTGTATAGCAGCTACAGAGGAGGCAGGCTCTGCAAACAACAGCTCAGAGTGGTGCAGTAGTCATGGGAAATATTAATGGGAAATTACAATTAATCCTGTGCAATTGTGGGGACAAATGTAGCCAGGCTAGTCCTCTCTGAGAAGGAAGAGCACCAGGTCATCCCATGGACATGCAAGCATACAACTGAGGGATTAGATAGGGTCTAGTAGCAGGTGATACATAGTCCATAGCAAGACAGAAACAAACAGTTTCATCAAAGTATACATAAAAGAGATATTTTTACAATAACACTGTAATTGTTACAAAGAAAAAGCTGTCTGAATAGTCTTCAGAGTAACTTAGCAACATTTTCCTACATCTTTGTTCTATTTCTTCAATATAATGTTTCCTTAAAGAAAACTTTTAGTTAAAATTTCTCATATGGGCTCTGTTGCCATCCCTAACTGAGGACATCTGTCACTTAGCTCATCTGCTCTTACTGATGAAATTGACCCCAGAAATAACATCTGAAGTCTCTTAAATTTTGGGGCATATGGCTTCTAAATCAAATTTGTACAGCTCAAAGCAATCACTACTGGTATCTCATCTGAGTTATTTATTGCTCAAATACCTTGTATTTGTACATATATACTTAAGTCCATGAATACATTCTTTGGAAAAAAATCTTATCTACCTTATTCCTTCAAGGCACTCTCTTTCTTATTTATCATCACTTCGCCCTTGAAGACATGTCTGTAAGATCCAAGGACTCTTCAAACCACCTTAATGTGAATGTGTACTACTATGAGGTTCAAAACTTGTTTTCAGCTTTAAGTCTGAAACTACTTTGGTTTTGTCAAGATCCGTAGAAGAATCCAAAGCCAAATTTTATGATTTAATATTATAATTATATCAGAATTTCTTCTTTTTAAATTTTCCTATTTTACAGCACATTTCAACAATATATTGATCCCAAACTAATTTTAAATCTTTGGGTTATCTACTTCAGGTAAAAATTAAAACATACTATTATGTGTCTACCAAATAAAGTGCAGTGCTTCAGGCATTCCCGCTTGTTGGAAAGTGACACAAACAATATCTGTTTTGTAATTGCCCTTTTTAATGGCATGCTGAAGTGTAAGTGTGAATGTTAACATAAAGGAATGTAAGGCACATGGAGAATTATAAAAAATATACATGGGAGTTCATAATACGTATTTTGTAAATAATTTGCTCTTAGAACCTGGAAATGGAACATAAATCCCCATATTTTTATTCCTTCTCTGTGTTTAGTTTTGCTTCTTTTCAGAACCATGGATTTTTCTGCTTTATTTTTGAGATGGTTATTTTTCTCATATAATCGTATTGCAATGTTGTCACTTTGGGGGTGTCAGTGGGTGCTTTATTTTTTTCCTTGGCTGGAAAAATTATCTTCCTGTCCCCTGCAGCCAACTATGGTAATTTTCAGTGAATGCAGTAATGAGGGCAGAACTGATTAAATGTAGGATTCCCTCCTGTTAAATTCAGCCAACAAAGTGCCTGTCAGTACCTACAGAGATNTTTTTTTTTTTTGGTTGGTTGGCTGTTGTTTTTCCAAAGGTAAGGAGCATGTTCTGATCAGTTTTTTGGTATTTTTTTTTTCATTTCTGCCAGTAATAGATGCATTAATAGACAAGCACAACTTTGCTAAATTGCACAGTTGGGTTTGGACATAACATTGTTTCATTGGTTGCAGCACTCTACCAGCAAAGTATGATTCCCTGGTCATATGCTCTGCCAAATTTACTCTGCTCTGGAGGCCAGCTGCTCTGTACAAAAAGGTTGTGCTGCAATGCATTGTCTCAGCTTTTACAAGTGGAAAACTTTAGCACTAGAGGATTCATGTCATGTTATAGAAATAGTAGAATTAATGTTATACTGTGTAGAAAAATGATAAAAATTAGGAAATATTAGCTTATACAAGCTGTCATTTCATCTGTGCAATGTGGTATAGCTTCTTTCTTCTCTATTGTTTAGAAAAGAAGTTTGGAAAAGTCTGGAGAAGCTTGACCAGAGGTAAGACTAGCAGTGTTAAAATGCTAGTCAAACAGGGTAAATTCTTTGGTAGAAAAATTGGAGTACCTCTAAAGATATTATGGTCTCCATGGAGCTACTTCCAATAAGTGGTTTTGCCCAGGGAAAATCAGTATTACAGCAAATGAAACTAGCCTATCTCTTCTGCATACTTCTTGATCCCATTTGTCAAATTTAACTGAGTAAAATTTGGCTCAAAAAAATGTTCCTGGACTGAAGAGTTTCTGTCACCATAACATACAGAGCAACCATGGCAGAACCCTTCTGAGAAATATTTGCATGAATAGTCCTTTGTACTTTTTCCAAGATAGAACAACCATCAAAGGATTGCTGTGAACATGTATTTACAATTAACTTTTCTAATATTCTGAAACCTTCTGCATGACTCTCCAGGGACTTTGCACAGGATCTATCTTCATGCAAAAACTACATCATTTTTTGTGGTAGAAGCCATCCTTGAGAAGCTGCAGCAAGGTATTTGGTTTTGGCCCTTGCTGTGAAGCTGGACATAGCACTGGTATGACACTGACCCTTTGGGCAAGTCCTTGCTAGTCATTCCTCATGGATGACCACAGGAAAATTTAGATGAGAGAGTTTATATATGGGTAGGTAACTATGGATACATATGCATACATTTGTAGCAGTGTATATGTATATTTAAACACTCACATAATGATGTGTATCTAATTATGCGCATATAAATTCTAAATAACATAGGAAATATTACACTGGACATTTCTTTTCTTGTTAAATTTGAAGAAAAATTGACATGTAAACTTTAGCAGATTGAAGTAAGAGAAGATCTCAAGATTTTGAGAAAAGACTAGATAAATCATCAATGCATTTGTCTGTCCCCCTAGTTTGAATGTTAGAGTTTCAGTTCGTTTTGAAAGAAATAACATTTCTTGGTAAGACTACCAAAAATATCAGCAATACCAGCATTGAAATATTGCTAGTAGAATGATTGCTTGTTTAGCTTAACAAAATAGCGACAGCAAAAATGATTTCTCTATATAAATATATCAGGTAGGCATACTCCAGGGAAGCAAAAGAGGTATATAATCTAAAAAAGATGTACAAATATGTACCTAGAATACTTATGGCTGAAAATTATAAGAAAATGTATAAATTTTGGAGAAATGAGATATTCCAAAAGAATAATAAGGGGAAATAAACCTTACCATTCCTGAAAAATAATCTGACATGGGTCTGTAGAAAAAGGTTTATATCCTTTGGTCACGTGAGACAGAAGAAAACTAGGACTTTTTGACACAGAATATCCTTTCCATACCTGATTCCTGAAGGTTTTTTTCTATTTCAATTCTGTTTAATATTGTTGATGACTCTCACTATAGGAAAAAACAAATAAAAAACCAAATCTGTAATGTTTTATAAAGATTAGCATTCCATTAGTGGAAACGTTGAAAAGTGTCCTCTCTGGCTAAAATGACTTCCTGCTTCCAGTGGCAGCTCCCTAAGTTACACCCTCATCCTGGAAATGGACTTGGTGAACAAGACTTTCCAAAGGATTGTACCTACAGTATCAATTAGTCCTACTTGTGTTCTTTGCAGCTTGTCATGCCTTTAAGGACTGACTTTGGCTGTCTCATACTTCAAACGCAAGGGTTTTGTGGTAAAATTTGCTCTCTCCCATTGTACAGAAGTGTCATTCTCCAATATCCGTGTGTTGTTAATGTTGGTATAGCTTGTGCTGTTAGAAAAGTAGAAACATATTTTGCTTAATTACTTTCCTACAATGAGTTTGAAAATTATACTCAGATTCTGCCATTTATGCTGCACTTAGGAGTGCTATGGATAATGAAGCAGAAAGTAAAAAATTATCTGGAATAAACATGGGATGAAAAATGAAATAGCAGAATGGCAAAACAGTATTACTTAGAGATGGATGAGAGTGCAATATGAAATGAATTAAAAGACAGCTGCAGTATTTTAGGCTTAAATTTTGCTATCTTGATTTTTTGGAAGATATGTTAAAAATGTCTCCCAATGTTTCCTTTAGAATAAAAGTACTCTTCTTCAAGCACAGCATACCTAAATTTTCAGATTTTTAAGATTGTAATTAAAAATTTTTTAGCAAATCCTTTTTGTGTGTATATATGTGAATTCTAAAAATTCTCATGGCTCTGAGTGTTCTCTTTAATAAGTACAATTTCTAACGTCCTGGGGTTTGAAACTGTATCCTCAAACAGCAGCAAAGTGGCATTACAGCCATGTAAAACCTGCCTCACCTAGGTTGTAGAAACAAAAGAAAAGGTCAGCTTCCTTTGCCTTGCTGTGTCTGGTTCACATGGCACTTCAGATCTTTTGTATGATGTGTCAGAAGGACAGATGGTTTGTTCTGGGCATAGCAATGCCTCCTTAGGATGTTTCTGTGAGTGTCTGAACCTCCTTTCAGAACCATCCCTTTGTTCCCTTTTCTGTCTTGTAATTCCTGAAGTGGAAAAAATTCAGTGAATGCTTGCAACCAAGACATTTCTGCTGATGATTTAAATGCTGCTGAAGAGAAGGACTATTATAAAGCAATATGTATGCTCATGAAGCGTGACTGGTGTAGGATCAATCTCTGAAGATTTTGTGTGGGTGTTCTGCTGGGGACGTGCATTGCTCCAGGTTATATACAGACAGAAGCTCATCCCAGCATCTCTTATTCTGTCTGGATAAGGGTGACAGACACATGCAGCCCTCAGACTTCACGTCTGATGCTTCAATTTTATATATAATGAGGAGGATCTTTTCATTTGAATAACATTGGCTCACACAGGCAAGACTTACTTCTAATGATAGACTTCAACAGACAAAAGAGCAAAACGTAGCAGGGATCTTCAGAAACTCTAAACTTGTACACAGGAAGATTGGTGAGCTCTGTGACCCTTTTTTCAGTGTCAGAGAGATGCATACAGAGTGAAATGGTTTGATTATAAAGGACACAGAATAGATGCATGAAAAAAAGAGCCCAAATGTTACAGTTAAATTAAGCCACACACATGCACTGACACGCCAAAATATTTGGCATTACATTTTAAGGCAGACAGACCATATGGCCTCCTTAGCAATTCACAATGCTTTTTGCTGTGTCCCACTTAGGGCAAAAGAAACTGTTGTAGTCCTGGGTGTGCCAGATGTCTTGTCAGTCAGCCAGTTTCACATTTAACAGTGTTCTCTGCCTAAACCTGACAAACACAGTGGCACTGCTCACTGAGCAGCCAGCACCCAACGCTGAGGGAAAATACCATTAGAACAGCATATGTGAAATGACAGGTAACCATAGATCATTCTTAGTGGACAGGGTTCCTTTGAAGAAAAATTACCATTTTGTAATTACAGGAGAAAAATAAAGGATAACACTCAAAACATTGAAAAGGAGAGAAACAAAAATATATTAATATTTTTGCCTATTTACCAGTGCTTTTAACGGTGCATTTCTCAAGTGCTGTGGCCACTTCCTGGGATATGTAGTGCTGGAATAATTTAATATACCTAAAGAAGAGTCATTGCAAGTGAGCAGGATGGCAGCTCTGGGTCTAAAAGCTGGTGTAACACCTCTGTAGTGATCTTCACTCCTTATCAAACTTCTTTACAAGATGACCAGTACTGATCATTAGTTTTGGAAGGATCATTGTCTAAATAGAGAAATGTCAAACATCTGCAGAAGTTTTGCCTTTAACTACCTTGTTAATCAAGCCTCTGACTTCCGAGATGACAACACGTATGCACTGAAAACAAAGAAAAGTCAAACTTCATTCATGAAGTAGTCTGGTAGTTTTCAGGAGGTAATTCACATATTTTTCAAGTTTCTAGTGCTTTCTGTATTCATATTGAGCTACTACAGTCAGTACTAATGGAAAAAATGGCTTAAGGAGACCCAGTTTCTTTAAAATTATAGTCACAGTTACAGTTTTGGACAGACACATCATATTTCCCTCTTTCACTGAAGGCATCAGTTATGCTCAGATTTGATAGATAAATATAAATCATCATTACATTTTAAACATAGGACATTACAGCTCAAAACTTGATGTTCTGAAAGTTTTACGCCCTGAATGATGTGAATGAATTTGTAGTTTGAAGCACACATCAGTTTCTGAATGTTCTGGTTAAAAAAAGTGACAGAGAAAGAGTGAGGAACTAGTACATTTTCAAAGCAATTCATAAATCAATGGAAACATTTTGTTTCTTCTGTTCTCAAATTTTTATTGAGGTTTGCCTTTCACCTTCTTTTAAGAAGAGAAACCAAATAAAAATTTCACATTTGTCCTTTTTCTACTCATAAAAATTTCTCATTCAAGGTTTTCCCTGTCTTCATGTACCTAGATGGTGAACAGAAAATGAAGAATATTACTTTATGTCTTTTCACAGGATGTGTGACATTTTGTTAAGGAAAATATTTTCAGATTTTCCATGCCATATATCCCCTTCAGTGTTTAGGTTTTCTTTAGCAGAATATTTTTAAATGTCTTTTCTTTTTCTTCTGTTACTATTAAAATATAAATTCTTCTGAAGCTAATTAAAAATATGTTTGTTTACTATATGTAAAAGTAGCAGTAACTTCTACCTACTTGCAAGATTGTTCTTAATTTTTCCTTTTGAAGTCCCCATGTAGGATAATATTACTACAGAAGGTAGTCAAACATTTGAAGAAGTTACCCTGAGAGATTGTGAAATCTGTGTCCCTGGACATTATCCAACTTTGACTGGACATGGTCCTGAGCAACCTTATCCAACTGGCCTTGAACAGGGTGTTGAATTAATGTGTAACTCCTAAGACACATCTATGTCTCTTCCAAGCTAAATATTATTTTTCTGTGTTTTATTCCTTTCATGTAAGTAGATATCATTTAGTGTAATGTCATTTGAATACAATACATATAATATACATTATATATTAGTAGATATCATTTAGTGTAATGTCATTTGAATACAATACAATATAATATACATTGTCATATACATACAATACATTTGAATACTTCGTGCTTTAATTTTCAGGCACACCTGCTGCATAATGTGCTGAACATGCTGTATGTCTGTGTGTGTGTACATCTGTCTGTCTGTCTATAATATACAAATGAATTGGCATGGTACTGGAAAACATTACAGTTATATCTTTGTATGTAAATAACATTTATCTATGACATATTGATCCTTAAAATCCTTTAGCTGATTCTAAAGTTTGTTAAATTAGTTTTTCCAGACTTGGAAGACCTCACAAGAAACTCTGAATTTTTCAAATTATTCCGAGGATATAGAAATGGATTCTTTGTATGATTTTTGTTTTGTCAAGTACATAAAAAAAATCAGCCTAGTCAAAGCAGTGTCAGGTCCATTATCTTCCACAAGTACCACCCACTGTGCTCCACAGTTTTGCAGAAAGTAGTGACACAATTCAGAACAGCTGACGAGTTTAAAATTACATGTTTTTTATGCATGCTACAAAAGTCACCTTGATTTTTAGCTCTCCTATGCAATTATACTACCACTAACAAAGTGGAGGGATTGTCATTTGTGCAAACTGGGAAGCACATTATCTACAAGGTGTTTCACTGAGCCACTGAATAAGTAGATACCATAATACCTGATTTACATGTGATAGTGTTTGCAAGTATGGTTTTTCGTGTATATCTAAATGTTTATCTTATGTTTATCTTTATTAATCAACAGGATAATTCCTGTTATTTGTTAATGTAAAGCTACTGTTTTAGGAGCACTTCAATGAAAAAGATGAAATGTAATGCTATGGTGTAACATTAGGGAGAAATAAACCCAAGGAATGTTCATCACTATTCAGATTGTGACTGAGGGCCTCTGAAAGTAATAGACTGATTTATTTCAGACTGGAGAGCTTAAAACAATATCTTGTTCTGAAAAATTATAAATATATAAAATAAAATTAATAAAATATACTTTTAATAAAAATAATTTTTAGACAATAAAATATAGTAATTGTATGGTACCACCATATAATAAAACACTATAACATAATGATAAATAATAACAAATAAATAAATAGCACTTACAAATAGAATTCAGCTTCACAAAAGAGTCAGGTCAATTTCCAGCAGGGCAATTTATTATCCCAAAAAGAAGGAGTCTTTTAGCAACCCAAAATCCACTGTGGGAATAAGATGTTGCCACTTACATTTTGTGCTCTCCTTGAAGAGAAGTAAATCTGGTAATTGGCATTTCTTAGATAAAACAGCATATGGTAAAATAATGACACCTTGAAAACAGTGAGGAATTACTGCATAGGCTACTGGGAAGAAGCGATTTGAGATGTTTTGAGTGAGAAAAAAAAAAAAGTGGAAAGGGAGATCTGAACATAAGCATTTTCTTTATGTGTGGGACTTTATGGTAGAATTTTCATTTCTCAGACCTTGAAAATGTTCTTCCCCTTATAGTATGGCATTAGGAATTCACTTGCAAAATAGCTGCCTCAGAATCTCTACATCTTCTTTCTTCAATATATTTTCATGCAGTGGCCATATCAGGAAAGCTGCTGTAACAAATAATATAAGAAAGATGTCAGAAATCTGGGAAATTTCAAACTATATCCTCTTTAAGGGAGATATTAACAAGTTATTACAATTTTTAGTAATATTCATTAACTAATACAAACAAAATGTTCTATATGACTTTCCATAGTTACATATAAATTGATTTTCTCCTTTTCCTTTGAAAGTGAGTTTCCTACATTTTCCTCCTGAAATATTGCTTTGCCTATCAAGAACCAAAATCTTACTTCATTATAGGGCACTTATTTTTAGACGTTTTTGTTGCCAGTGCTTACAGGAATTAGGAAAATAAAATGTCTAGTAAGAAGGAAGTTATTAAAATGTATAAAACTAATGTGTTTTATCAGCTGACAAAACCTGACTGAAAAGTCATTTCACTGGGAACTCCAGTTGTGCAAATAACTTCATCCTCTCTCAGAGCTCCTTATTAATCCACGTGGATGTTCCACTGCTCATCATGTCAGCTGCTACGCCAAGCTATGCTATAACTTTGCTTGTAGACAAAATGGTCTCGGGTCTACTCTCTGACCTTGAGAAAAATATACAACAGTATACAATTTGCTAAGAATGGCCTCAATTATGCTCCCTGTTGGAAACAGTCTCTGGATTGTGTCTGAGTAATGTCTGGGATAACACTAATTGGCACAGTTTGGAAGCTTGCCAGGCTCCAACAGCTAATGTAAATGATTACGTGCAGTGCTGGAGACCAAGAATAGTGCTGTTTGCTTTATTAATGTCACTGCAACACCTGTGCCTCCTGACAGACATCTGAATTCTTCTACATGCTTCATTTGTGTGTAGAGATTCTGATAATGAGGCCCCTACCCATCCATTAATGATTAACAGCACAAAGACTTATGGAAGATCTGCAGTCTAATATTTGGTGTCCTATGCCTGAAATGCTCTTAGGGTTATAGTGTTCTCTGGTAAGCACAGGAAGTAACTCATGCTCATTTCATCCTCAGGCAGAGTGTTTTAAATGACAGTCATTTACTCCTGATGTTGCTTGTAATTATTTGTCTCTTGTCTATGGTGAAGGTAGGTAAGATCACACATAGCTACATACATGTATCTATGTAGATACAAACAGATCCTATGTGTTGTATCTATACATATGTATAGATACTGTGTATCACTACATCAGCACTGTGCTTGAAACATCCAGAAACCTAACACTATCCATCATGTTCCAAGCACCACATTTTAAGCATCTTTTAAGTACTTTCAGTAGTTTCAGCTACTTCCCTGGGCTGCCTCTTCCAATGCTTTACAACCCTTTCCATGATGACAATATTCCTAGTACCCATTTTAAAGCTTTGCTGATTAACTTTAAGCTATTTTCTCTCATCCTGGCAATTGTTATTTGGTAGAAGAGATCAATGTCCACTTTGCTACTACCTTCTTTTAGTCAGCTGCAGACAGTGATAAGGCCCCCTGCTCCCCTCCCTTGAGCATCCTTTTCTCCCAGCTAAATAATCCTGGTTCCCCCAGCTGCTCCCAGTCAGACTTGGGCTCCACTTCACCAGCTCCTTTACCCTTTTCTGGACATGCTCCAACACCTCAATGTCTTTCATATTCCAAGGGACCCAAAACTAAACACAGAATTCAAAGTGTGGCCTCACCAGTGCTGAGCACAGGGGGACAATCACTGCCCTGTCCTGCTGGCCACACCATTGTTGATACAGATGAGATGCCATCAGCCTTCTCAGCCACCTGGGTTATGTTCAGCTGGCTGGGGGCTCTAAGTCCTTTTCCAACAGGAAGCTTTCCAGCCACTCTGCCCCAAGCCCATGGGGGTTGTTTTGTCCTAACTTCAGAACCTGGATAAGGGCAAGGGAACCCTTCTGGCAGCCCGAATAAGCTTGCTATATATATCTGTCAATGGTATCTATATTTTCTCTAAGAAAATGCAGAAACATCAGTGAGCCCAGCTCAGATGATGATCTCAAATTCAAACCTGGCATATATTAAACACCTATTTAGAAGTGAGGTTTTTGTAATAAGCAATTACATCCACATGTGCACTGTTCATGTGGTGAAGATATAGAAGCCAGTTTTCGGCATTCTGATAGTTCCCTTTTTTCAGATAGAGATATAAATACAAATTTAATAAGCTAGCATGCTAGGCCTTCATATATCTGTATAACTACAGCCAGGTATAAAGGAAAAGTAATTACAATAACAACAGGATATAGATTTCATCTGCTTTTGACCAGACTAGAAAACAGATGAAAGATGCACAAGATTGAAAGGCATCTTTATATAGAATTTTGGGGAAAGATGTAGATCTTAATATTTTAGAGCTCCATTAGTTTTCAACAAGAGATCAAGGGCAGTAAGAAGTTCTTAGAGAAATCCTTGGAAAAAACCTTAAAACACCTTTAACTCATTTATATTAAAAAAAAAATATGAACAATTTGTGCACAATTACTAAAAACAGGTGAAAAAATAGACCCATGAATTTTCTCAACTCCATAATAGTCGAGCTGCAATGGACACTGAGAAAAAAACTTTGCAGTTTAAAGACTGTGCTTATTGTTTTTCCTTCAGGAAAAAAAAAAAAAAAAAGGCAAGAGATGTCTCGAGAAGACAGACGTTCTTCTTCAAATATTGCATAGTATCAACTGATCGATGCCATATTACAAATTCCAAGCCTTTATGTCAGTTGCTAAAAAATACTTCCTACAGTGTTGTTAGTCCCTTGAAGCACAAGTATGACTTACAGAGAAGACTTAATGGCTTTATGCTTTATTGCACATAAAACCATTGCATGGGCTCCTGCCTTCTCAATCACTACTGCTATCTGAATTCTCACTATGCACAAGGTGGTAGGAAAAATAAGATTTGATCTGATGCTAATAAGGACTCCCATGCTTTGTCTTAGTTGAAAGAGATTTTTTCTCCTTTAATAAAAAGCTACATTTGCAGGATGTAAATTTCATTGTCCATTCATGGATTTTTTTTTTTTCCTCTGAAGACCTCTGAAGAGGTGAGAAGAGATTGGAGATAATCTGAAATACTGTGCAAATAATGACTTTAAACAACTCAATATTTGGGTGCTGGTCTAGGTACATATTTGAAACAACTAATGCATAGAGATTGGTTTCTTAGTACTCTTATGCAAGGAGTATAAGAACTAAGAATAACAGAAACATGGCAGATTCATTATTCAGATTCTGAAATATGCATAAATATTGTTTCCCCCTGTATAGTTGCAGTTTACCTCTCAATCTAATGACTATCAGTCTGCAGACACTGATCTCTTCTCTCTGGTGCCCAGTGACAGGACTGAAGGGAATGGCCTGAAGTTGTGTCAGGGGATGTTTAGGCTGAATGTTAGAAAAAGATTCTTCACCCAGAGGGTGGCTGTGCACTGGAACAGCTCCCCAGGGCAGTGGTCACAGCACCAGCCTGACAGAGCTCAAGAAATGTTTGGACAATGCTCTCAGGCATGTGGTGGGGCTCCTGGGGATGCTGCTGTGCAGGGCCAGGAGCTGGACTGGATGTTGCTTGTGAGTGTTTTCTAACTCAGCACATTCTGTGATTCTGTGATTCAGCAATGTACTTAACAGCATATTCACATCAGTGATAAGATACATATAGATTCATGTGCCATATAAAGTACAACATATGCACACTTTACGGTATTAATGTTTTCTCCTATTACCAAGATTCATATAATATAATTACAGGCACCAAAATTAAATTTTTAGTGCAAGCCTCCAAAGGCAATGAAGGGAAGGCAATACATGCCGTAAAAGCTGATTTACTCCCCCTTAATATAGACAGAGACAGATGGTATCTGTCTCTCTGTTGACTACAGCTAAAGGCTACCCTAAACTGTGCACCTATGTGACTGAACACTGTATTAGGCCAAGTTTTAATCACAGATCTTGATTCATTTCAACTAGACAGTGGCTAATATGTAATGTTCAATCTTGGTGTAATTAATCTAGCTGTAAAGTACACAAAAACTGTATCACAGGAGAAGTTTTGGGGGGAAGTTTTCATTTTCATAACAGCTGTGAAAGACATCAGGTCAGAGCCTTTGCTGGTGTAAATCAGTGGAATTGAATTCACTGCCACCCTCACTATTTACACAGCTGAATCTCTATCCCATAGACTTCCTTAATGTGACATCTTTATGTGTATGCACGGTAATTGTGACTGAAGCACAATTCTGGAAACTCTTCTGTGCATGACATTGCCAATGAACCCCAAATCATCTCTGTATGAGTAAGGCTTCCCGTACGTGAGGCTTAATTACTATTTTAACTAATCTATTTATTTTTAATTACTGCATAATTTTTGTAAGGATGAATAATATCAGGAACTAGCACATCACCATTTGTTTTCGCAGCTGATTTTTCTCCAGGTAGCAATCAAAATATATTTGGATGAAAATGGAAAAAAATTATATAGCTTAATAATTTCTAGGTACAGCTGGTCATGCAGAGATATCAATATGTCTTACTGAAGCTGCTACTTCAGGGTTAATCTGATAAAGCTCTCAAGATGAGCATGCTGTTTATCCTGTTGACACAAAGCATTAAGTCTGTCACCACATCCTGCTTTTGCCAGCTACGTGGGAGATACTGTTGAGCTCAGAGTAGCAGTAAGGAAGACATCACTAAAGGACTTAGCTGTGCTGAGTCAGCTCAGCAGAGACTAACCTAAAGAAAGGAAACTAATTACAGATAATGTGCTAATCAGAAGGAGGAGTTTCCATTCCCTGGGGGAGGGGGGAGTGGTGGGAACTCAGCAACTGATTTACCCACTTCCTCCTTTCTTTTGTAAGGGTTGTGGCTGTAAAAGTTAGCACAAACATAAGCATAATCTGAAACTATAAGAAGAATTGATTAAATGAGAAATGGTGCTAAATAGTACCTGTAATTATTCATAGAATATCTTGTGATCTTCAAAACACAACTGTTTGGTAAATATTTAACTGATATTCTTACTGTATAATGCTTAAATCTCATCTTTGAGTCCCATGGAAAAATTCATTAACACTGAAAGAGGACTGTTCTGGAAAGACTCAAAGAAAAGAAGGATATATTTCTGACTCTCTATTACCATTTCCCACAAAATTATGTTTAATATTTTTACAGAATTAGCAATTAAACTTCACAGTTTGTATTAGTGCTTAAATTTGTGATTTATGAATGATGATGAAGCAAAACATTTGGATAGCATGACCATAGCATATTCCCGTGTGAAGTTTGCAGATTTTTTCCTATTGGCTTCAGTGCTGAAGGATCTAGCATACAGAATTCATAATAAGTTCATAACAGTGATGCTGCATTTTTAGATCTTGAACCTGTCTTAGAGAATGACAGATCATCAGTGCTCAAAGTAAAACAACAACAAAAAAAATCTTTCTTGAATAATTCTTGTAACTTCGATAATAATTTCCAATCTCTCAAAATTAATACAAGTTTATAAATACCAACCTGAATATATATGTGTGTGTGAATATATATGTGTGTGTATATGTGTGTATACATTATGTATATATGTATATATGTGTGTATATATATATATTCACTAACATAAAGCAGATATAAAATAAATTTAGACAGAGGTAAAACAAAAGTATTAATTAAGTTGGAAAATTACCTGTAATGCAACTAACTTCTGTGATAGAGAAGGCCACTGAGTGGCACAATTCCTTTGCAGTGGCAAAGAATTAAATAATGACCAACTAAAGCTGAGCTTCAAATGTCACTGTAGGTATTTTTATGATTTATGCAAACATTTACTTTTATTCTCTTTAGGATTTTCCTTCCATGGTAGATTTTAGAAGAAATTTACAAAATTTAATCATATGGAATATAAAATAATTCTTCCTGTAAGCAAATTTAGGAACCTTGTCTGTCAGCCTCACTGGATGTAATACAATGAGAAAGTTGATGCCAGAATATATCTTATCTACAAGATGCATTTGTTTTGTTTATTCTGTCGTGTTCTTTGTCTAAGCTAATCATGAAGCCTTTTCTGTCTCTTATCATGCTTCAGTTTCTTAGTGCATCTTGACATTGTTTCATTACTGTAGACAGTCATCATCACTGTATGCAATGAACTTGAATTTGTACTGTAGGCAATGCTTAAGTAGCTTTTCCTGTTACACAACATCTAAGGGCTGCTGCCACTCACCAGTGGGACCTGCCCATGGACTGAATTCTTCCTCCAGCTGGTGGGGTGTGGAGAGAATAAATTATGGAAAGCTTGAGTTTAGGCCAAATGGCTGTTCTGGTAGTTTGGAGCTGAAGTGCAAAACAATGCACCATGCAATGAGTCTCTCTCCAAGAGGAAGAGGCAGAAATCCATAAAGATTTTTGGGTGCTTTATGTTCAGGGGGCAGATGTGTCTTTGGAGACCTCACAGTCACTACTGTCCATTGAATAGAAAGCAAACTAGTGTGTTAACTCAAAATCAAGTCTGCAGCAGCAATGGAGATGTAAGTCACTGGGTGTTTTAGATGACTGAAATCCCATGTCATGCTTTATACTTCTCATTCTTGCTGATATCTTCCTGAAGGTTAAGTTTCCTCACCATCACCTACTAAAGTCTATGCAACACCACTACATATTGTGCAAGAAAAGGTATTACTCAGAATAAATTAAATTTCTGTAGTGCCTAGACTCTACTAATAATCAAGGTGAAACACATAAACCACTCAACAATTAAAATCCACGAACAAATTATCTTAAAGTGACATTAAATTAAAATCAGGTAACATAGAAATACCAAGTCATTTTATTCTATTAGGTAACCTGAAGTTACAAATAAGGTGAACTATCTAATTAAACAGAGGATTTATTCTGTTTTAAAAGTTAGGAGAGAAAAGATGCAGTTGAATAAACATTTTAATCCTGCAAATACTAAGCTGATGACAAGGACATGCAGTTTGCTTTTTATTTTGTCTTGTAGATGGCTTTGTTCCTCTCCATTGACTTCGAAGGGACCACGCATAATCTGGTGTTAAAGACAGAAAATAGGAGGATATAATTGCAAGGAAATAACCATACATTTCTGGGTTTTTTCCAACATTTTCCCTGAAATATATTGTCTGATTGAAACATATAAATATTCATATTAAAAGTCATATTTTCTGCTGGAGGACATATGTTTTGCTACATGGATCTAGGCAGAAGATCAGTGATCCTCTTGACCATTTTGTTGTTTTGAACTTCATGTGTTCTTTTTCTTATAACTGGCGAAATTCTTGAGCCATACTTGTTATCATATTTTCATGACAGCAGTCCAGGAGCCGCGAATTAAATCTAGGATCAGTTGTGAAGGGCAGTATAAAAGATAAAAAAAAATCCTCAGGTCCTTCTATATACATTTAAATTGGACATTTGAAATTAATGATGCAAAGAGAAAATGGGAAATGAATAAAGAACTATTTTAGCACAAATTACTTGCCTGTTAATTTAGACATTTAATTAGGATAGCATCTCTATTTATGTTTATTTACCTAGAGGTACATTTATTCTCCAGACAGAGAGGGAGAAAAGGAGGGGGAGGGACGAATTCCACAGGGGTAAATGATCCCATTCAAGAATGAGGGAACAGTTTCTTCATTAGGATGCCCTTATCTGCTTTTTAGCATGTCTGTTACTTTATCTTTTGGACCAGCACTTACTTATGGCAATGATAATAGTAATCCCTGTCCAACCACACACCTGAATTTCTTTTATGTGAAAGAACCAGCTGATAGCGAAATTTTGTTCTGTTTTTTTCCGATCCATGGATATCTAACCAGGCAGGGTGTACACCCTGAGGCACTGGGTGATATGGCAAGGGGAAATAGAAACAAGGTGAAGTGAATTAGGACTTAGACTCCATCTGAATAAAAATAGATTTAATTTGTTATAAAGTCCCTTTTTTGTACTATCTGCACCACAATTAACACTGACTTAATGAACTTGAAGCTGCATTTCTTTTTCCCATTGATGCATTCCCATTGATCCTAAAGTTTCTTCATTTAAGAGATGAACATATAGAAATGAAAAAAAAGAGGAAACACATGTAATATATTAATGAACTCTCTAATCTTAGTGAAGATGCAAAGATTCATTATTACTGATGGTAACCCAAAATAAAAGAAATACCTAGCCCTTCAAGAAATTAAGATATGCCTGTTTAATTCTTTTGAAAATGTTAACATTAGAACACTTGGTAAAGATACGAAAGTCTATGGAGCTCATCAATAGATAACAAAATTGGCAGCAAATAACACAACACAAACAGAATATTTATAATTTAAAATTTTGAAAAATACCATGGAAATCAAATTTGCTCTATAAATTATTCTTTTTTATTCAACAACAAAGAACTGTATATTTACTCTGTAAGAAAGTAAAGTTGTACCACAGTTACTTGATTTCAGCACAGATTTTGTGAGCTAAAACAAAGAAATGGAAGGGAAGGAGATTAAAGGTAAAAGAAAGTCCGTTTGTCTGTAAATAATTAAATACAGATGGGAAACTCCTGAACCAAAACAGATGGCAGGAAACTACAAAAATATTAGCATATAGACAGTCATAACTGAATTCAATTAAATGGGAATATAGATATTAATTAGGATTTAAAAGCAATATCATAAGCAGAAAAAATTGCATATTTCTAGAGCATCGGGAAGTCTAATTAGAAGGGAGGATCTGTTGACATTTTCATTATAATTTTATGTGCTAATAATTATATGTCACATGAAGCTCTACAGTGGAGGGTATCATATTTTGTGTGTGCTTTGCATGGAGGTCAGTTCTAATCTACGACCTCAGAGTGGGAATTGGCCTAAGAGATAAAATAATAAAGATTTTTCTTTTCCCTAGATACTACTTAGTTTTTCAAATGTATTTCCAAGGTTATTTTGAGTGTATTGGCAAATATTCTAAAATACAAATGTATTTCCAAAAATAGATAAATTTTCTGTCTAAAGGAGGTTGCCTGTCTGAACAGAAGGGCCATTGCTATCACATCCTATTTCATTTTAAGAGTACTTCCTTTCTGCAGAGAATGTGACAGTCTGATTGAAAAAACCTCTATGAAGACTGTAGAGACACAGACTAGGGTCAAGAACAAGCAGTTGTGCTTCTGTAAATTAAACTGAAAATGGGAAATAGTTTTTACAAAAGAAGAAATGTAAGACCAAATTCCAAAGCAGAAGTTATGTTTTGCCTTTATAATTTTCCTGTAGTTTAAGTTCTTAACTTTTCACTATCATTTTGTACTAGAAATTGTAACCCCAAGATACTGTAATATATTATCACTGCTCACAGCTGTCCATAAGCTTTGTATTGAGTTTGTGACTCCTCAGTTAAAGCTTGTCAAGTCTACTCTGCCTGAGCTTTGTTTTACTGGACTTAGCTATGAGAACGATCTAATCAATACAGTGCCTACATCTAATCTGTTTGGTTTGGTTTAGTTTGTTTCTGGATTTTTGGGTGAGTATTGTTTTGTTTGTTGTTGTTGTTTTGTTGTGGTTTTGTTTGTTTGTTTTTTATATTTTTAATCTTTTTGTGGTGACAAATGTAGTTTCATGTCTTAGATATTTTACATATTTTTAGCAATCTAAGTGAAAAGTTTTTACTGCCCTTTTATGTTAACAGACCTGAGCAAAAGAACAGTACTGGAGCTGAACCTCTGTTTCCATTTCTTGAAGCTTTCACACTCTCACTCTTGATCCTTAATGCAGACACAATACAGAGNTATATATATAATATATATATATATAAAGAAAATTTTGAAAATAGAATATGAAATAAATGTCTAGAAACAGGAGCTTGGCCATATTTTTGCAAATATGGGGTAAAATGAGCCTAGTTTTACATTTCACATAAGCCTTTCCAAATTACATTGCTTATCAAATGTTTGTTACTATGCAGCAATCCTAGTGCAGTTATCAGAAACTGCTGCCCATGTATATTTGTTTGTTTGAGCTAATGTTTCCCTGTACACTAGCCATAAATTAGAAATATTTGCATGTATTTCTTCATCAGCAAANTTGCCTTTATAATTTTCCTGTAGTTTAAGTTCTTAACTTTTCACTATCATTTTGTACTAGAAATTGTAACCCCAAGATACTGTAATATATTATCACTGCTCACAGCTGTCCATAAGCTTTGTATTGAGTTTGTGACTCCTCAGTTAAAGCTTGTCAAGTCTACTCTGCCTGAGCTTTGTTTTACTGGACTTAGCTATGAGAACGATCTAATCAATACAGTGCCTACATCTAATCTGCTTGGTTTGGTTTAGTTTGTTTCTGGATTTTTGGGTGAGTATTGTTTTGTTTGTTGTTGTTGTTTTGTTGTGGTTTTGTTTGTTTGTTTTTTATATTTTTAATCTTTTTGTGGTGACAAATGTAGTTTCATGTCTTAGATATTTTACATATTTTTAGCAATCTAAGTGAAAAGTTTTTACTGCCCTTTTATGTTAACAGACCTGAGCAAAAGAACAGTACTGGAGCTGAACCTCTGTTTCCATTTCTTGAAGCTTTCACACTCTCACTCTTGATCCTTAATGCAGACACAATACAGAGGTTATTTTCTCAGAGTAACTTGTTTTCTCTCCCCATTTCTTCTGAGCAAACCCAAATGTATTTGATTATTTAACTAAGTATATTCTTAATCAAGCCATGTTTTGTAATATTCAGTCAGAATATTTGTAACTGATTTTAATAATTTTACAGACCCCAAATAGACTCACTGTATCCATGCTGTATATTTGGTTTTATTTCCAATTTTTTGCATCTGTTTAAAAAAATCTCTTGGAGGAGCAAGTGTCACTGTGGAGTTTGTAGTAGGCAAAGTAGGGCAACAACCTTTGCCCTGGATTTGTATAAAAGTTAAGCNCTGCCCATGTATATTTGTTTGTTTGAGCTAATGTTTCCCTGTACACTAGCCATAAATTAGAAATATTTGCATGTATTTCTTCATCAGCAAATATGGAAGTCAACAGAATATCAATGTATAATTTCTTTAAAACTTCTTTTTTTTTGATTTACAGATAATAAAAGCCTGTGAAAATTCAAAAAGGAAGGAAATGCAAAAAAAAGCTACTATGGAAAAGAGGAATGTCTTTTAAGATCATATTCAATGTGACATAGTGTGCATACATAGAGCCCTGTTCTTAATATCTCCTAAATGCCAAATTAGAAGAGTAACATTATCTTTCTAGGGGCTTTTGTGAGTTTTTTTTACTACTTCTCTGTAGGATATTTCTTTTAAAATACTTAGGTATGATCTTTCTTGAATACTAATTCTGTGATAATTGCATTTAAAAAATATTTAAGATGGTTATCTCCTTGGAAATTATGATTTAGATATGCTTATATATTTTTTAAAATCACATATTTCTATGCTTTCATTTTTACGGTCATTTATTTTTGTCCCATTCTTTTTAAAATTACCTTTAATTTGCTGTAAATTGCATTCTAACCTGAACTGTCTGAGCCCATTTGATTTGATTTCTATATTCCTTTGAAATAGGATTTTTCCTTTCAGAAAATATCTGAATACATTTAAAGACCTTGTTTGAATACAGTAATTTTGATAGTAGAAAGGTGTAATAGGAATCAGAAAAGAAATGGACCATGAAATTCTGGGGGGAGAGGGGGGAAGGGGGAAAAAATGGCATTAGGATTTTTCTTTTAAAATAAGAAAAAATATTAGTTGTTACTATTTTTTGCCATCGCAGGAAATTAAACTATTTTTATATATAAAATTCCAGCATTTAATTTTTAATAAGTACCTGGGCAGTTTTATGGCCCAGGTTGAAATATTAACGCATTAAAATGTTAATCTATCACAGCTGTAGAGGATAGATAGATGGTATTTTCTTAAAGCTAAACTATGCCTATTATAAGAGGTTGACTTAGCAGTAGGGGATTTTGATGCTAAGAAAACTTTCAGATAAATTTGCCTGTATTTTCTGATTTTCCTTTTATGTTCATATATGTGGAAAATTCAATTAAAAAATCTGTCAGCAAGTAAATAGTCAAAATATTTAAGTAGTAGGCAGTGCATCCTCTCACCTGAGGTAAAAAGGTCATAAATAAATAAAGATAAACTAGGAACTGTAAGTTTCCCTAGTAATTACAAGGAAGAAATGAAGACCACCAAACTACAAACAGATAACCCAACAAAGGACTCAAGAAAATTGGTCAAAATTTTGGGATCTCTATTGCTTGGTTGTAATGCTTTCAATGTTAAATTCATTATGATTTTTGCCAGCCTGATGTTAGTGTTCTGTGAAGCTGAAAGGCATGGACACTGTCATTTGCCTCTACCAGCCCTACCTTGTGCTGCCAATCTGCTCTGGAAGGATTTGTACTTTCTTACACAGTTTCCAACTCATGTCAAAAGCGCCAAGAAACTGCTGTTTTTATTCATAAGTTAAGCATCTCTTGACACAAAGGACCATATTCCCAGAGAACTCTGATAAAAGATTTTCAAATAAAGCCTGAAGAGCTTATCTGGGCAGTATGAGAAAGTACAGACATGGGGATGATAGGGAGACTGTCATGAGATGGAACTGCAGAATGCAATGACAGTCTCCCCATGAGTTCTCTCATCAGATGGGGAAATAAGTCCCCTCCTCACAGACATCACTGCACGCCTTGCTACACTCAGCCCTTCCTCTTTTAAAGGGTTGCCCCCATTCTGCTGCTGTTTCCCTCAAGCAGGTGTCTCCTCATCTACTTTATGTCAATCTCCCTTTCCTTATGTTCCTCTGGTGCATTTGGGGAAGAGTAGCAAGGCAGGGCACAGGAGATTTAGCCCAGATGACTCTGTCAGTTTTTTTATTCCTGCTCTAAGGAAATCTCACTCACGAACTTGGGGCTTGAATGCAAAGGTATAGTATAAGGTCAAGTGGCAAATAGAGCAAAAAGGAAGGAGAGGTGCTACAAGGCTGGGAGGAGATGTGGGAGATGGGAAACTTTGCAGGACATTGGCAGAAATTCAGGAAGCCTTACTACAAAGATGAAATTTCAGGAGTTTGTTTCTTGAACCGCAGTCTCAAACTGATTGAACCTTTTCTTCACATTTGGGAAAGGATTATGTTGGATGATTGCAAGAATGAAGAAGTTTAATTGCATGGCCTGAGGGGGGTAAGCATAAGTGTTTTTTGCTTGCATAAAGTTTCTCTTCCTGTTTCATGAAAACAAGATCAATTTTAGATCAAAGAAGCTTCAGACACATCAGGCTGAAAACAGGAGTAAGACTAAGCAACACAATGGAGCTCTGTTCTCATGGTTTGGGGGCTATTAATTGATATTATCATGATTAATGGAGCAGAAATAGGCAGCTTTTAGTGGTGCATTTTGATGCCTGGATATAAACCTCAGCAAACTATGTGTTCTGAGACTAACTCCTAGGTTTCCAAGTGCTGGCCATTGATGCTTTAATCAGACAGCTGTAGTGGACTAAGATAGTGAGTATGGTTTTTTAACTGAATTAATTACATGTGTTTTTATCACAAAAGTATCAGCTTCAAGAAATAAAAACATTAAAAAGGATTTTATATGCCTTTTAGGTGGGTTTGTTTGGTGTGGTTTTTTGGAGGTTGTTGTTGTTGGGGTGGGGGTTTTTGTTTGTTTGTTTGTTTGTTTTAACCAGAAGGATAAAAAACAGGTAATTTCCCTCACTAAATAAGAATAGATTCAACTATAATCTCCAGTTAATTTCAAAAGGAATATTAAGACCTTTGTACTCTGTCGTTTTAGAATCATAAGCACAATGAAGACTAATGGTTTTGTTGAGTATATTTTCTGGGAGAGGCTTAGTAGAAGTCTGAAGCTTAAAGATTCTGGAAGGGTGAGAAAGAAGAAAAAACTGGTTTTATACTGCATATTTAGGAATTTCATTCTTAAATTACCATTTTTTAAATATTTCTGCTCATTTCTTTATACACCTATCATTATCAATAATATCTCATGTCTGTAACATACATCTGTAATTTAACAACAAGTTTGTGCCAACTTCATTATAATTAAGTTTAAAAATAAATTTTATACAGTAGAACTTTATAAAGACAAGGTAAAAAATAGAACTTTATTATTACTGTCGAATTGCCATATTTTGTTAAAAATATACTTGCATTTTCTCAAAAATATATGAATGGTGTATTTTTTGGTCAAATGGAAAGAAAAACTAGAAAGTTTGGATTTTTTTTTTTTTTTGTGGGGGGGAGTAATGTTTTTTCTAGTGATACCACTGTTTTTAATCTCATTCTGTCTTATATTTACATGAAGATGCATGCCATGTAAACACTGAAAGTGGTGTATTGCTGATACAAGTATTACTTGTGGGTGTACTTACAGTATCTTGAAAACTTGTCAGTTTTCAATGACTGCCAGAGCAGGCAGATCTTGCAGTTCTGGGACAGGTTATATTTCAGAGACAGAATACATCTCAGGCTGTCCTGAAAGGGAGATCATTATCAGCTCCAGCTCCTGCTCCCTTCATGGACACCGGGGGACTTGCATTTCATGTGAAGATGGGAAGCACTTGAGTACAGCTGAGATGTGTCTTTTTATCCCACAGTCAGATTAAAAGATTTTTCTTCCAAGGTAAAGTGTATTATTTTGGCACAAAAGTTTCCTGGTTTACGGAACTTGCTTTTAGGCAGTCGCTGCAGACATGGGATGTCAAAACAGCAGAATGTTGATGGGTTTGCACTGTCAGAGACAAAGGTACTGGAATTTTGTATGAGCTTGTGATTCTTCAAAGGTAAATGATGTTGCCTTCCATATGGGTACCACACTTAACTTTGTGTATCCATAGTGCTTCACAAGGATGGCTGGCAGCCAGGGCAGTTCTTCATGAAAGGATTTGACAGTTTCCTCTGCTGGACTTTACATCTGAAGTTTAAATATATTTTCCTTTAAGTATCTGAACTATATGGTGTGCCCAGTTTTTAAATTTATTTTCCGAGTGAAACAGTTTTGCAAAATTTATGTGGATAGCAGTCCTATTTGTAATGTATAATCTGCTGAATTGCCATGAAAACTATTCTTCCATAAATGATGAGCTAGGCAGAGAGAAAACTATGCACCCATTGTTTTGGAAAAAGAGCTAATTTTGGCTGTTTGCTATCTAGTGGTTTGAAATGCATCATTGTTTTTCTTTACAGTGCTTTGAAACATCAACCCTAGCAATGCTTCTGTGGAGAGAAGTAGAATAAAATTATATGGGCCAACACCTCTGAATTTTCAGTCTACTGTATCATATTATGAAGCAATGTTTACAGGTAGATACCTGTTTGTATTTTCTTAGATGCAAATTGTAAAAACCATCAATTGAATGTGTACACTATGCTCTTTTTATTTGATTCTATCATTTAGTTTGAATGTTCAATATAAATACTTCTTTGAAAAAATAAACCCAAAGCAAAATTAAAAATTCGAAAGAAATTATCAAAAAAGTTAATATTAGTGAAAAAAAAGAGAAAACTAAATTCTTCATATTATGCCCATACTGACCAATTTACTGAATGAATGAAGAATTCAGGACAGATACAAATATCTATCTGACACTAGTAATACAGTGATTAAATTTAGACACACAGTCATGTTAGTATTCACAGAATGAGTTGTCCAAAATGCTCTCTGCTAATGAAGTAGTTCTAGATAGAAATATAGGAATGGGAAAGAAAACAAGGAAAAACACCTGCAGAATGTAAAAGGCAGAAGATTTGAAATAATCTTTGAAGAGAAGTCAGAGATTTTGTCTATTTGGTAAGGTGAAGAGAGGACAAGAGGAAATAACTCTCTAGGTTATTTTTAATACACATTTGTAGAAGATTTTATTACCTTGACTGATCTTATACTCTGTGTGCAGAAGGACTACAGTAGTTGCTGTACAATAACAATAATTTAAAAAACATTTGTCAGAGCTTGTGAGGACTTGGTATTTAGTAATGATGGTAAATTGGCTTCATGGTCAGTGATGGAGTTCACAATTAATTTACACCAGGCAGTGAGTTCTTAACTGGGTTGATCTAAAGAGTTCCCTGTGGCTGTGGGCTGAGGGGTCTGGACTCCTCTCTCTCCTCTCATAAAGCTTCCTAAGAGATTTTTGGTGACTGTTCTCTTCCTTAGAATTTTCCTTGAACAGTTAAGAAGGGAGAAAATCCCTGACAAAATCTGATTAACTGCCCTTTCTGGAGAAACAAGTAAACAGTCTCCCAAATGAATAAAAAATAACCAGAAAAAACACCTAAAATTTTAGATAACTTGCTACAACAAAGCATGGTATTCTACAATATTATGAAAAAATGACATGATCTGTAGATATGGGTTATGGAGTCTCCAAAGCCCTGAGTGAGATAAATGGGGAAGTTCATTGCTCTCAGAGATATAATTTCAAATATTCTTCATCTCAGGAAGACATTTGGTTACACTCTGTTACCTTCCATTGGTTACAGGCACTGCTCACGCTTTCAAGGTTATAGCAAGGAAGGTTGGAAATAAACCTGTGTTTTATTTTTGGTTTTAATGAATACTGAGGTGCTAGAGTCCCTGTTGACTGTGAGAAAGTACTTTCTATGCAAAAAATGTAGCTGTGGAATTAAGTGGTTATATACCTGTATATACCT
>VXBR01003216.1:131642-187806 GCA_013400215.1 Cisticola juncidis | reverse complement strand
CTGGCAGGAGCCGCTCTCGCCCTTTGTCTTTGTTGAGGCTGCCCGCGGTGGGGAGCGGTGGCTGCGCCCATCGCAGCGCCGGTGGAGCTGGCGCCCTGTTCAAACCTGTGCGCGGGAATGCACGCAGCATGCCCGCATGGGAAGGCCGTGTTGATTTCAGCCGATAAATCCATTCTAAGCCGGTCAAATTAGTCAGAAAGACGTTCTTATTTCAAGAGAGCAATTCCCACTTCCTTTCTGTAGTAACACTGCTACTGCATGCCAGTTCTTCATTTATCAAACATTTCACAAATAGCTTCTGTCTTCAGTCTTTTTTTCCTTTGGCTTCCTGTTTGGAGAATACTCCTATGTTAGTGCCCAATCCACTGAAACCGATTGCAAACTATTGGACATCAGGATTTCAAAAATTAACTTTCACACACACATATGTTGGTGAGTTGCCGTAGCAACTGGCCATTGTAATACTGTCTGGCTTTTCCATTAATTTCAGCAATCCCAGCAAATAAGCATTAATGTTATTTAGGGTTAGAAAAATTAATTAGAATTGGTTTATATTGTTTAAACATTCATCCAAACACAGTTTTAGATCTTGCACAGAATTTATGAATAGCAATGCCGTGTCAAGGAAACCTTTACCATACCTAGACATTGTGATCACAATTGAAATTAGAACTCCTGGCTCCTCTAAGTAATTTTTTCCTCAAGTCTGACCTTATAGTTCTGTTATAAAATCATAAGTACAGGATTTACTGCCCACATGTTGGAGTTTGAGAATTGTTTTTCTCTGCATTGCATTGTGTGAATGCATTTTGCTCTCTGCAGACTTGAAAGGATGAGCTTTAGTTTGACGTGTATTTGAAATTATCTCTTAAGAATCAGACAAATAACCGGCTTCCATCCAAGTGTCTGTTTAAATAAAAGGTTGAAAATTAAGAGTAAGCCTGCTCTCTAGCAGCTCTCTTGAGCTAAGCCTAAGTCAGAGATGGTGGAGTAAGCTAAAAAGCCACTAGGTAAATCAACAATTGGACACTCGACTTGAATATATGACTGAATGATGAAAATGCTTTGTCCCAGGAGCCAAAAGGAGCTTTAGATTCCAGGAAATTCTCCAGATAGGATGTGAATATTTCCTCTGGATAAATAAATATTTTTCTGAACATTTAATTTGACTGGGAAGAGTGAAATTACTGCCCTGCATGAAGCTAAGATGGAGCGGTATCCTCCTGTCATGTTTACAGCAGGCATGATAAAATCTTCTTTCTCTCTGTACAGATTGTGAAATCCTTTCCAGTTTGCCACTGCAGATGTCCCTCTATTTCAATGTTTATTTCTTCCCCTTCTGGTGGCTCGTCACAGTTGCCATCCTCTACCTGAAGGTGAGAAGGAAGGAGAGTGCTGGTTTGGAACTGTGTATTATTACATCAAACACGTCCTAGTGTGGGATACAGCTCGCTGGAGTTAGAGGTTTTTACACTGATTTGGGAATTTGTGGAAACTGGAGGTTCAGGGGTGTTTGAATGCCACTACTGTCAGCAGCACAGAGTATCTTCATTTCATCACAGCAGGGCAGAAACTTTTTACTTTCTTCTTCCCCTCCAGTATCCAGACTTATCAGATTATTACAAGTTCATCCTGGTCACCATCATGATCCTGGTCTCTCTGACAGAGCTCATTAGACTCTACCTGGGATATGTGGGCAATCTCCTGGAGAAAGTAAGTTCCCAGATGTACATAGTAATTTCTGCAAGAATTTCTGCTTTTGGGAGTAGAACATCGACTGGCAGGCATTTTTATTTAAGAGATTTAAGCTGAGGAGATGGTTGTTTCTCTTCAGTTGCACTCTGCATCTTCTATTCCCTTGGCATTGGTTTCCACTTAATTCTGTGAATTCCAAGTAGTTTTCCCTCAGAAGAGAGCTCTGTACTCCCAAAAATTGTTTTGTCAGAAAATAGAAGTATGCTTAAAAATACAGGGTATGAAAATATGCAGCCACCTCACTTTTCCTTTCCGCACTATGTGCTGGCTTTTGAAAACTTAATAAGAAATGTGTTTTCTTCACAAGATTTTTGATTTTTTCGTCCCAGCCGTCGGGTTTTTCATAGGTGACGTCTCCCTGTTACAGGTGCCTGAGCTAGCTGGGTTCTGGCTCCTGACCCTCCTTCCGCAGCTGCCTGTGATTCTCTTCCTGCTCTTCAACGAAGCTCTGAAGATCCACTCCCTTGAGCGAGCCTTCCACATCATCTTCGCCGCCTTCCTGTGCTTCCAGGCGGCGGCGGCGTTCTTGGCGCTGCGCAGGATGGTGAACACGCTGGCCGCCCGCTTCCGCCGCACCGAGTTCCACCGCCTGGAGGAGCAGCGCGCCGCGCCCGCCGCCCCCGGCCCGGCCGCGGGGAGCCCCGCCCGGGGATGGTAGGGGGGGCCCGGGCCGGGAGATCGCGCCCCGAGCGCTTCGGGACGTGACACAGCCCGGCACGATGCTGCCGCAGCTCTGTGTCCATTCTCTTTGGACATTCTTTGCTGCCGTGCCTCGGAGGTGGTGAAAAAGTAGATCTTGCTCAAGAGCTGACGTTAAACCTCAGAGGCTGGAGCTCCTTTCTGCGAGGAAAATCAAAGCCATTTGCGTAACTGACTTGAGTGGGCTGTTTGTGGACTGTTACTGTAAAAAACCTTGAGATTTCCCTGAGTATCTGACTTAATCAAAACTCTGCCATACTTTTAATTCATATGAGCCTCTTTCTTGTGTCTAAATAGTTGAGAGCATGGGATGAGTTTCCCTAACTTGAAGAGTGGTTAAATCAGGCCAGGACCAAAGCAGCAACAGTTGCCTGTAATTCCTGGTAATCTCACTGAAAATCTCATACACATTCCTCACCTTGCCCCTGTCTATAGCACAAACACAATTGGAGAGTTTTACATGTTACAAAGTTGTGGCATCTTAAAAAAACAAGCCTTTTCCCCCCCACTGTTTGCACAAAATTCTTTTGTTTACAATAAATCTTTTCTACACTGTTTTGGTACCAGTTTTGTCTGTCTTGTAGATATGTTGCACATATTTAATGTCTGATGCCTCAGTTAGGAAAAAAAAAAGGGAAAAAAAAACCCAAAAAACACCACCAACACCAACCCAAAACCAAACCAAAAACAAAAGCCCCAACACATCTTGAGCTCAAAAAGAAGTTAGTGAACAAAGACTACACTTTGAGAGATGGTCTTCCAGGTAATTCCAGCACTTAGAAATTCCTTACTACTGTACTAGCCATGTAATTTCAAAACTATTCATTCGACAGAACTCTTACGCCCATCTCCTTTGGCTTAGTTACAGATTATCAAGTCAATGTGGTGCGATTTTCCTAGACAGAACAATAACAAAATTATAGGCATTAAAAAATAGGTTCACATCACTGAAAGGCAGGACATTTTTTTTCCCAAGGCAAATACCAAGGTTCTCTCATTCCTGTTCCTCTAGACTATCTTCTCACTTTGGGGAATGGCTAAAAGTTCACTTTTTCTGTGAAGAAGTGGTGGAGATCAAATGTCAAAATAAATCTTTCATCCAAATTCTTTGAGTCCTTTGAGCAGGGCAAGAATTGTCAGTTTTGAAAGCTGGCACAAGCATGTAGACTGCTCAAAGGATTGGAAAGAAGATGAGTCCAAATTGAAAAAGGCACATTATGCTTAAAGCTGGTGAGTATTTAAAGCTTACAGAACCCCAAGTGAAAAAAAGGCACTAGCTCTTGTTTTTACCAAAATGGTTAATTTTCCTTTTAATCCATGAATGAACGGGACAATGAATTACACTAAGTTTGCTTCTTCATTTCATTCTTAAAAAGCATATGTTATCAGAGCATATACCTCTGTATTTTTAAGCAAACTTCCTTCTTGGGTTGCCTTTTGCACAGAAAGAGAGGATTTCTCTAAGAGTCTTTAACAGTGTCTTTTAAAATAAAAGATTTAGAGCCCTATAATCAGAGCTTGAGAGGGAGACAGTGAGGTTTAAGCAGAAGTTGCAAAATGCAGATAATTTCAAAAATACATTTCTGGCATTAGAAAATCCTTGTCAAAACATTCTAGACTGATGCAAGGGGAACATTGGACATATTTTTAATGCCAACCACAGTTCCACCACTGGAGAGTGCTAAAAACAGGACTGAAGGAAGGTTTTTAACACCAAGTACATGAAATAGAACATGAAACTGAAGAAGTCAACCATGCACCAACACTGGCAACAAAGAACTGGCCTCCAGGCTAAGGCCTTGAGGTATAACTCAAAATCCTTGCTTTTAGTGGTAAAGAAGTGATGCATTTGGAACATCAAATTGCCATGCAAGACAACTGTCTGGAGCCAAAGACAAAAGGACACACAGCTTGTCCTTAGGGAGGAGGAGAGGGAAATAGAATTAAGAAAAACACAGTTAGAGGTAGTCTGGAAATGCTAAAGGTAGAAACCAGCCTGTGAGGTAAATCCTCAGCAACATATTTGATAAACACAAGATCTCTACCTACACTCTGCTCAGGCTTCCTAACAGATCTGCTAGTCTATTTTTAATTTTGTAATTTACCAGTTTTAATTTCACAACAAAGCTTCCCTTCAGTTTCCAAATTTCATGAGAACTAGTGAGACATCAAGCAAGAAGAAAAAAACACACAAGTAGAACATGAGAATTTAAGATTCAGCAGAGCAAACATTTGGGCAGTGAGGGAGGTTAGTGGTTTTCCTTTCCTCTAGAGAGTAAATGGAAACCAAAATGAAAGGAAGGAACCCCAAACCACTGGAAACATGTGGGAGTTCACTGAGCAGCATCCAGACAGTTCTGAACACAAGCTGTAAAACACTGCCACACTGCAGTTTGTGCCAAGAACACCCCAAAAAGCATTTTTGATGCTTTAGATTGCTACCAGCAGCTCTCCCTTAACAATCAAGATCTTTGAGCGGCTAAAGCCTAGGAACAGAAATCAGTTCCTTTATTTCATGAAGTTTACTGTCAGGAAAGGCCAACAGCCAATTTTCAGGGAAATTTGTACCAATGTATTTCCTTTAGCAGAATAAAAGAAATTAGGAATGGGCACATTATCTTTAAAATGCTCTATTTTAGGTTACTGATCAATTTGAAGATGAGAGGAGTATTTTGTGATCAAGGGCATAGTTGGCAAATGGTTTAATACCTGAACTTGGCCTGTGTCCCTTGTCTAAAAAAGACTTTGTAAAAGGATTTCTCCCTTTTTAATAGTTGCAGGACTTTCAAGAAGGAGAAATTAAATTTAGAAGAGGCTTCAAGTGTGTACCTTACTTAAGCAGATCTGATAAAGCAGACACAAGATAAGACATAGATTTGATAGAAAACAGACAATTGATAAAAAAGAAAGTACAGCATTAACCTTTCTGTATCAGCAGCTCACTCTTTACAATTGCTGAAAGAATTGCACCCAGAGGAGTGAGATCATACATTTCACTCTTGCCTTTGTCTCTCATAAACTGACTTAGTGTGAATCTTTAAAATAGTTGAAGCAGGTAGAATTGGCATCATTACATAGTCTGATGACCAATAGCTGGGAAAGGCTGCAGAGATCCTTTATTTTGAAAAACAAATTTTGTTTCTCCAGGACAAAGGTCGGATAGCAAAAATTAAAAAGAACTTTGTTCAGTGCTTCAAATAAAGCAAGGATTATAGAGGTTTGCTACAGGAGGCAGGCAAAGCTGTATGAAAGGGTCAGCTGATAAGAGCAAGAAGAATTTAAACTATAATTGAATAAATAGGTTCAAGAAATGTAACTCTGAGAGAAAATGTTTATGTTGATGATTGGCACCACCAAAGTTGCCCCTGGGTACACGAAGGAGAGAATTTATTAAAAGAAAATAAATGTGAAAATTTACTCGCTTGAAATCTTTGGGGATTCAGCAGAAATGTTATTCCCCCAGCTAAGCAGCAGCCCACAGCACACAGTTCCACATTCATTAAATACATGCAACTTTTGCAGTTTCTTATGGAAAAAAAACCCCACTTTTTCTTCTTAGGATGGTCTAAGGTTTGAAAGTAATGTAGTCCCTGGGAAGCATTTCCTGGCCAAGAGACTTGAGCACAGCAGAGAAACTGTAGACAGAAATGAACAAATCTGGCAGGTAGCTGCAAAAACAGCTGTGCCAAGGCCTGTGGCTTCCCTGGTGAATTTGGGAAGTATTCATGACTTCCTTGAGAGCTGCCCTGAGCATGCAGTATTTGGGCAGGAGTTCCTGCAGTCTGTGAAATAAGGCACTGTTCTTCTTTAAGGGATAGAAAAGACCCTTCTATATTCCCACTGGTAGACCCATGCTGTTCCCAAGTAAAATAATCAGGAAAAAAAATTCCCTGAGCACTCTTCAGTTACCACACTCTCAATGTATCTCAATATGCATTTTGAAAATCCTGGAAAAACCTAGATCTCACTCCTTTTTTCTTTCTTTTTCTTTTTTTTTTTTTTTTTTTAATTTCCAAATTATTTATCATGGCTGGCAAAGCATGTATAAAAACATGGGGTGGGGAAATATTTTGAAACTGCTCCTTTTTCCTAAGTAAAACTGCATTTAAAAAAAAAATTGAATTCTCAAACCGCACCAGGCACTCAGGCGTGGGTGTCAAGGTGATAATAAAAGGACAATGTCTTTTTTTAAGGAAAATACTGATAAGGCAGCAGCAAAAGGATTAGCCAGGCTGGCTGCAGTCAGGGACAGTGAAATGTGACACAATAAAAACTCGGTTATTGAGTTAAGGACAGCCCTTTGGACACAAAAGACTGACATGAAGAAAAGCTGTGGGTTGCTTTGTTCTTGAATGTGAACTTTTTTTTTTTTTCCAGAAGCATGAAATACTACAGTGATATCAGAGATTGGATAATAAGAATAAAATCCCAACCAAGGAAAATTCTCTGAGGGTTTATTTAGGATACAGTGAAAGAGTAATTTGTTTCTAAACATCACCTGCAACAAAGCAACCCAACAGGTGTGAGTAGGGTGGGACACGCTGGCCTGTGTTTGCATTTCTCAGTACAACTGTCAAACAGAGAGTGATAGAATCACTGGAAAAGACTGGAAAAGCCCTCTGAGATCATGGAGTCCAGCTGACAGCCCAGCCCCACCATAGCCCATGTCCCTTGGCACCACATCTGCACAGGTTTTGAACCCTCCGGGACACCAGCGCTGTCCTGGGCAGCCTGTTCCACTGCCTGACCACCTTTTCAGCAACAAGATTTGCCCTAATATCCAGTCTGAACCTCCTCTGGCATCACTTGAGGCTGTTTCCTCTTGTCCTGGCACTTGTTACATGGGAAAAGGGACTGACCCTCTCCTGTTTCAGGCAAGAGCTTTGTCCATTGCCCTGCTGAACCATTTGGGCTTGTAAAATCGTAACTTCTTACTCTTCTTCAACTTGGGGGTGGGTCGGGATGTTCAGAGAAGTTGTGCAGTGCTTTGAGCCACTTTCCTGCTTTGGTTTTAGTGCTGCTGAAATCAGCCACGAACAGCCCTTGTCCTGGACCTGAAGGCTGAGGGACCCTTCTCCGGCTGTTTTGAAAGCCTTCAGCCAGTCCTGCTTGCTCCACACATAATATGGTGTTGTCCGTTCTGTACCATCACACCACCATCCTGTACAAAGGACATCCAGAACACAGACCTTGCCACACTTCCTGGGAATCAGGCACTTTTCCAGACAGAAATCCCGGCGCTGTTTGTATGCAGAGCAGGCACACGCCTGGCTCGGTGCTCCAGCAGCCCTGCAGTGACAGCCCTGTTATTTACCGCCCATTTACTCCACATCATGAACACTCTGCAGGCTTTCTGCCACACAGCTTGCTCCCGCCTTCTGCGTGGCTTTGATGCGTTGGACAGGTAAATGGGGCTTTTTTGCTTTTTGGGGCTGTGTTCAGGGAGTGCTCACGGTTTGGTTTGCCTGCTGCTGCAGCAGTGGGAGCTGCAAGCTAAGAAAAATGGAGGCACGGGCTTTGCTGACAGCAGCATGCACGTGGATGCTGTTGCCTGGATCCTCTTAGGGAAAAAAAAAAAAAAAAAAATTGGAAATATCTTCTATGGCGTTTTCAGCCAGCAGTGGGCAGGGCAGCTTTTCCACTTGCTAGCAACGTGAGAAATCCCCATTGTAATATCTAGCGTTTATTATCCTTGATAGCTTCCTGCTATCCCACATTTGTTGGCATAATCTAGCACATCTTTACTGCAATATATCTTTCACATGTGCAACCCACCCTTAAGAGAGCCATTTTGGCTGACTAAGTTCAAACTGTTGCACTAAAAGTCACGTGCAGGTGTTTTTCTCCATCCCTATTTCTCCTTCCACCCCTGAGCAAAGCCAGACCACTGCATTTCCCAAAAAGCAGCTGAAAACACCCAAATCCACAATTACAGGCCCCCACAGCCAACAGGCACAAGTCACACCAACAAGAACTAGGGGGGAAAATTAAAGTTCAAATGCCCGAAATAAACTAAGGCATGGCTAAGTTCAATAATTCCAAGTGCAGATCTAAAATGCACATACCAGCACAAATATTTTTATGATCTCAGTTAAGAGACTCCACCTCTCTCCCTGTTCAGGGCCACAAATAAAGTTAAGTCACTGCAAAAACATTTTGGACTGAAGTACTCCAGCAGTAGAATGCACCCTTCCTTGGACTTTTAACTGTTAAAGCCTTATAAAGCAAAAACACTTAGAAACAAAACTGAGATGAAATCAGTGTGTGCAGTAGGATATATTTCTTTTTTTTCTTTTCTTTTAAGACTATGAGAGCTTAACATCACCTTCAGGGTGCTTTTAAGCCTGAGATTGAGACACAGTTAATGCACTGTGAGCTGAGGACAGATTTTTCTTCCTCCTGTCTATTGAATCCTGACATTCATTAGAAAACTGAAAACAGGCTTGTTTTCAGGAGGGGAAGAACAGGAAGTGGGGAAAAAGTGTCTGGTGGTGCACAGTGGCACTGCTTGCACATCACCCTGGTCCAAGTGCCCATGCCATGGCTGATGGACACACAAGAATTTGAGTGTGGGGGAGAGATGTAATGACATTTCTTCGACAGTAATTACATGTATTTCACACAGTTTAGCTGATATCATGTGGCACAATGGGTGCTGTGAAGAATACTCATTTATCAAGTAATTTATTGCATAATAATTAACAGCTAATCACTTGTGAGTTAAGATGCTCTGGGAACAGACCCAATTCACAGTCTGTGCTGCCTCCTTCCAGGAAATATGATATTTAGAGAGTGCTCCTCACCCCCTAAAAGCCTCCATCTCTGCAGAGCCCCTGCCTGCATGCACAGACATCTGCAGGTGATCACTGTGTGCATGGCAGGAGCTGCAGCAGAAAAATCAAACTCTTAGGTAATATCCACAGGGTAGGCAGGGAGCTGCAGCTGCATCCTCTAGGATGGAGAACAGGCTTTTAGACCAGGCTAGAAGAAAAATGCCATTTCTGGGCCTCATTTCTCTGCTCTGCCTCATTAATTTGAAGCTGTCGTAGATACATCTCCACTTAATCACAGTCGCTCACTTGAGGGAGTATCACTCAGCCAGTCAACAAAACACCAGTAAAATTTTCTGCACTTGAGCTGATACGGCAGAACCCACTTTCTCCAGGGGTGATGGTCCCTGGTTTGTGGTTATATTACACATTAATGCCATATATTAATGCCATTCAAACCACAGCATGAAGCCACACTCCCACATTTTCACTCTAGTAGCCTGTGCCAGCACTCAGCTGGGGTGTCCTCCTAAATCCACCACTTCCCACAAGGACATCTGAGCCTCTGGAGGCCTCCCTCAGCATGACAATGACCTCAGCAATACCCCAGCTTCTACCAATCAGTTATGGGCAGGAAAGACACACAAGTGGCTGTGAGCACCCACAGCCCTTTCCCAGCTCTCTTGTTGTAGGAAAGAAAACCAAACTCGTGCCCAGCACCTCCCTTCACAGCAATTCTCCCCATGTTTTTTGCTTTCACTGCTCAGGGTAAGGTACAGGTTGAATAAGATGTCTCCCATTTTTCTTGGCTTTTCTCATGAAGTAGGTGCAAAAAGAACAAGGGATCTCCCACAAGGAACTGCCTTCGTATTTTCTGCCCTAGCACGATGGTTCTGTCCAAGTGCTCTGGGGCCAGATGAGGTTTGCCCTGCCTGCTTCAAAATCCAGGGGAAAAACAGTCAGATGAGCTGGAAGGAGTTAGGGAATGTTCAACCAGGCTTAGTACATGTCTTAAAAAAAAATCAGCTGATGTACAAAGGTTCACCTGCAGTTCCCAGGGTATGTCCTAATCTCCAGGTAAACCCTGGACCCTCTGAAAGATCTGCACACACCTCAGTCACATAGCAATAATGCATGAGAGAACAGTTCCCGCTGAAAAGAAAAAGTCATTTGTGGTGGCCCATAAATCATCAGAGTGTGTCATTTCATATGGCCAAGGGCTGTGAGCAAGCAGAGCGCTGTACAGCGAGGTGACAAATTCATTTTGGATGTCAGAAGCAGCAGGGCTTCCAGTCAATCTCTGGACTGACCAAATTCAGATTTAAAGATCCAGCAGATTTATCTTGTTTTATTGTCTATTAATTTGTTCCACAGCAGATGAGAGAGAAGAGCAGAGACCCTGATCTGCAGCAGAAGGAAGGAAGTTTGAGGCAGAGTGCCTGCTCAGTAAGTTCAGCAGTGACACGAATGGGAGCAGTGGCTGTGTGATACCCCAGGGTGCTGTGAGCCCTTCAGGACCTCCTCAGGTTGAGAGATGGGCAGGGAAGAACCTCCTGGAGTTCCACAGGGGCAAATGCAGGCTCCTGCACCTGGGGAGGAACAACCCCAGGCACCAGCGCAGGCTGGGGGGGACCTGCTGGGCAGCAGCTCTGCAGAGAAGGACCTGGGGGTGCTGTCCATGGCCAGCGGTGCCCTGGGGACAAGGAGGCCAAGGAATCCTGGGGTGCATCAGGGACTGCACTGCCAGCAGGTCAGGGAGGAGATGCTGCCCCTCTGCTCAGCCCTGGGGAGGCCAGTCTGCAGTGCTGTGTCCAGCTCTGGGATCCTCAGGACAAGAGACAGGGAGCTCCTGGAGCGGGTTCAGCAGAGGGTGACAAACGATGGAGGGACTGGAGCAGTTCTGGGGAAAGGCTGAGGGAGCTGGGCCCGTTCATCCTGGAGAAGAGACCCCAAAGGGAACCTCACCAATGCCTGTCAGAGCCTGCAGGGAGGGGTCACAGCCTGGAGTAGGCTCTGCTCAGGGGCCGGGCAATGGGACCAGAGGCAACACTGAGCACACTGAGGCACAGAAGTTGCAGAGGAACAGGAGAAAGAGATTCCTTACTGTGCAGTGCCCAAGCACTGGGACTGATTGCCCAGAGAAGGTGTGGAGCCTCCCTCACTGAGAATATTCAAGAACCACCTGGACACCATTGTGTGCCATGAGCTCTGCGATGACCCTGCTGAGCAGGGAAGTTTGACCAGATGTGATCCCTTCCAGCCTGGCCCATCCTGGGATTCTGGGACATGAGTCCCTCTCAATTAACTGGGAGAGCAGGAAAGGAGCTGTTCCTAAAGCCAGCCCGAAGCTCAAAAGGCAAAACAGTTTCTTTAGACATAGCGGAAAATAAAAAGCAACAGTATTTGGGACTGAAAGTGTGGATTTTTATAACAGGGAAAAGCCCTGCTATCCACTGCTCACAACGGGCTTGGTCTGTGGCTCTATCCTGCTGTTTCACACACAGATCACACACATACCTTAGATGCTTCCAGTAAAACCCTGACATCCCTCCCAGGCACAGCCAGGAGGTGCAGGTGCTGTCACTTCACACCAGATGAGGAGGGGGCAGCATGCCATCTCCACCTCCTGCAGGCACCCAGAGCCCTGATGGAGCTGCTGCTGCCGTGAGCCCTGCCCGGGCACATCGCTCCAGGCTTTCCTTTGTCCCCTGTGCATGAGCAGGAGCATCAGCAGGACATTCTGTCTGGATGAAAAGCTGCAGGGAAAATGATCCAATGGGAGGATCATCCAAAGATGACCCTCAGGCTTGGGTTACAGAGCAGACTACAGCTGTATTAAAGGAGCTGGCTTCCAACAGAGGAGCACAGTGCAAGGCTCACCTTGCTCCTGGAAAAGCTGGAAAGAAAGCAGAAGCATCCATGTGCTTATCAGTTGCTAGGTTTTGGGATCCAAAGCTTACCTAACTGGGAGAGAGAAGAGTTAGCAACCTGAAGAGCCACCAAGCCCCCTTTGTGGATCCAAGGGGAAAGGAGAGATGGTGACTGACCAAATTCAAGGCCAGGATAATGACAGTATTATTTTAGCCCCTGGTGCTTTTCTTTGATCTCAGCAAGGAAACAAGCACACTCTGTGCAAACACATTAATGGTTTCCTTCTCTTTACAATGGAAAATTACACCCACTTATCTGCCTCCTAGGGAGATGTTTGCATTTAATTTTTTGCTATTTACAAAATACTTTGCAAGCCATGCATAGAAAATGGTTGGTAAGAGGTGATTGCTCCACATGTGTCAAAGGAAGCAATGATCAGGATGTCTTCGAGAGATCCATTTCTCTGTTCCAGTACCCAAAAGTGGATGGCACTAAACTAAGTGAGCTGCTGCTGGGAGAGTGTGTGCAGAGAGGTGTCAGCTTTGCCTCACCTATCTCTGCAGGCAGGAGAGCCCCATCAGCGTCAGCTAATTTGGATGAGCCTGCTATGGGAGAGCAGCACAGCCACCCCTAGCCAGAGGAGCACGGCAGCTGCCCAGCCAAGCACGGAGGATGTTTGTTCCTTTATCACCTCAGTGCACACAAGCTCAGTGCTCTCTCACCTGGTTCTCACAACACTGGCATTTATAGTGCCGCAATCTATGCTCAATCTGGCCAGTCACTCCTTTGGCAAATCCCCCTCTGCACTGCAAACGTTTCTTCTTCACCAGTTCAACAGCAGCGATAAAGGAACTGCCCCTTTCTTTTTTTTTTTTTTTGTGTGTGTGGGGAAGGAGGATGGAAAAGGGTTATCCTAGGGAAAGACCCCCAGGTCCCTTTTGACTCCTTCATCAGTATCCTCACCTGCAGCAAAACACAGCAGGGCCATTTCCAGCCCCTTCTAAGCTGACCCTGCAGAGCAAACCCTGAGCTGGGCATTCCATGTGCAATCCGCTCCCTTCAGCCCCACACCTCACCAGCACATCCTGCCCAAAGCTGCTCGACAAGCACCGGGTAATCACCCCCGAGAGCAGTGACGGGACCTGTTGTAGCCAGACCCCCAGCCCTGCCATGCCCTGCTGCTTTTTATCTTCTTTTTGCCAGAGTCAGGATTAAATGCTCGAGATGGTATTTCTTGTTCAGGCTCAGATGTTCATTAATTCTTATCTATACTACAGTCTAACAAACTTTGAGTGCTACAGTACTTCTAGGTAACAAAGTAAAAATGGCTCCTATCTCTTTCTCTCTTTTTAAGGATAAACTGTCCAATTATGAAATTACACCTAAATTATTTTTACTTTTAACCAATAGCCAACTACCTGTGGCCCGCAACACAGACTTTTCTATCCCATTAGAAAATACCACCCAGACCCATGAAGAAAAAGGTGAAGAAGGACTGCCCTAAAACCTCCATCTTGCTCTATATTCATTACTATATTCTAAAACCTTAAACTCTAAGTTTTCCACACTTTCTATTCAAACTACACGCCCATAATCCCAGTGCTGTCACTCAATTTTGGAAGCCTTCTCCACGGCCTCAGGTCAAAGGCAGTGTTTGCTTGGGGGTCCAGTGCCTGTGAGCACAGAAAGTCTGAAATTCCCAGGGCCCCGGGTTCCACCAGCGCCCCACCTCTGGGAGCATCTCCCCGGCAGCTGCAGCCGGCGCCCTTGCTGGGCTTTTGGTGGCAGACAGCTCCCTCCAGTGGGGCATTGTCACCGCACCACGCACGCTTTCTTCCCGAGGAGAGGGGGAACTCCGATGGAAACCCCCTCAAAAACACAAACGCAGAAGTTACCAGGCTCCAGCCGCAGAACAAGCTGGGAAGGCAGCTGTGCTTTGCATCCGGCCAGGACGATGGGGGTGGTGAAGGGGCTTTTTGCAGCCAGCATCTGTGCAAGCACTGAAAATGCTGTCCCCATCATTCAGTGAGTGGGGGCCCACCTGCCATAACCTGACCAGGTTTCTCACCAAAATTTTAAGTCAGGTTCTAGAGATGTTTCTCAGCCAGGCTGGAAGAAATACCCCACAGATCCTCTGGTCATGCCAGGGCTTTCCACAGAGCTCTGCCTTGGGGGCAGGAGAAAGCAGGCAGCACTGAGCAGGATGCAGAATCATTTTTAATTTCATATTAAGCACCAAAACATCTTATTTCCTTTTTTTCTTAAGAAAAAAAGAAGTTTTTTAATTTTCCTTTGCAGATCTCAAGCAGGGTGAATAAGCAGATGTACAGCAGTACAGAGCAAACATTTTGTTCCCCAAGCTGAGCAAGTGTTAAAAAAATTAAATTACAACACGAGGAACACTGTTGTGGGATATTCATGGTCCACAAAACACCAGAAGCATTGGCACGGCCAGTGGTTGTGTCAGAAACCTCAGGAAATGCGGGAACACGGGTCTCTGAGGCCTGGCACCCCTCAGAGTGAGGTAAGCTGCTCTGGGAAAGCCTGCCCTGCCTGGCCAGGGTGGGCACGGACACTCCAGATCCACTCGGGGGTCCTGGCCCTCAGCTTCAGCTGGAAGGGCTCGAGTTGCAGGCACTCCCCCAGGTGCTGCAGCTCCATGGCCGGCTCCTCCCTCACGGCCGGCTCCTCGGGCCTCGGGCTCCTGCTGGGGGCCCATCCACACAGGACGGTGACACAGGGGACACAGAAGGCCACCAGCAGCACCAGGCCAACCACCAGGGCTACTCCCACCAGCATGTCAGCGTGGCGGAGGAAGGCACTGATCCCTGCAAGAGAAAGGCCACGGCCTCATCCCAGGGCCTGCTGCCCCGGCAAAGCGCCCTGCAGCTCCTCCAGAAACCCTCACGCCAGCCTCCAGCCACAGCATGTCTCCCAAACCTCCATCCTACAAAAATACTTCAACCAAGAGCCAGGAGCAGCACAAGGGTGGTGCTACCCCCAGAAGAGCCCCGGCAGAGCAAAGCCACTGCCAAACCCACAAAGGGACTAAATTATCTGCTGCTGTTCCCATCCAGGCCTGGAGGGACCCTCCCCTTGGCCCAACAGATAAAGATGGGTTTATAGAATTACCTGTATCAGAATGCAACAATAACCAGCTGATCTGTACAGGCTTAGACTGCTCAAGTTGTTAATTAACTTGGAGTTGGTAGGATGGGTGAGAAATTATATATGGCCATGAGCTCGCATTAAGGTTTAAGCCACTGCAGGGATGTTGAAGTAGTTTTGGTAAAGCAGCTGCAGTGTTTGGAGCACATATTGCAGAATATTGCTGTTTTCCAGCCTGTAAGGCCCCATGACTCTGCAAGACTGGATTAGCTACCTCTGATTATGGTAAAGCACCACATGCCACCTGCTCAGCCTTATGTGAAAACTGGGGTAAACATCAGGAACATCACTGTCCTTCTCACCAAGATGCACACAGAGTGACATGAGGACACAAGGCACTCCCAGGAGCTGCCAGGTTTGCTGATCACATCAGCTACAGCAGAGGTCGCTCATAAATCCCTCTTGACCACGCTTTGCTTATAACTTAAGGGCTCACACATGCCAAGTGGTAACCCTGACGCAGAGAAAGCAGCAGACTGGGGGAAAGGAGGCTAAAACTCACGGAGATGTTGTATTCCCAGCTGGGAACTGCCTTGCAAAGACATGACACATCCTTGCCACACCTGGCAGGGACACCTAAAGCCACCGGCACGGTAACATCACACACAGCACTCATCAGCAGAGGTGCAGGAGCAGGCTAGGGGAGAGCCCCTCGCCCTGGTGTGCTCACTCCAGGGTACGCTGGCACTGGCACGGCTCTCCCGCACTCACACCAGGCAAACACCAGACCGCGAGAGGGAGCAGCGCTGCAGCTCCGTCTTTTACCTGCTCGGGGAGTGCGGATGCAGAGCGTGCCCGACTTGGTGGGAGAGAGGTCCTCGTAGTCCTTCTTGCAGCGGCACAGGTAGGTGCCCACGCCATTGAGGCACTCTGCCTCCTCCCCACAGAGGCCGACCCCAGCCTGGCACTCGTTCACATCTGTAACAGGGAATTGACGCCCTAAGTCAAGTCAGGCTGGGCATAAAAGGGTTTATCCCAGGAAAAAAAAAATAAATAAAGTGAAGCACGCACCTTCAACGAACAGTGACACAAGCTGCATCTGCTCCACGCCCGCCGACGTGCCGAGCAGCTCCTCCAGCTGGGAGCGCAGGAGCAGGGACGCGTTCCTCTCCTCGGGCCCCAGGTGCAGCCAGAAGGTGAGCAGCAGGTTGGCATCACCCGCCCTGTGGGCAGGGGAGAGCCCAGGGTGAGGCAGGAGGGAAACATCACCGCAGGCTCAGCTCTGACAGCCCATTTACACCTTCTGCCCTTGGCACGGGATCGTGGGGCTGCAGGCTCTTGCCAAGACTATCTGTGCCAAGAGGCAACTTTGCACTTGGACCATGGGAAAAAGGAAAGGCCAGGAATGGCTCCATATCTGGAGTTAGGCTGAAATGACCAGATAGCTGTGTGAAGTGAATTGTAGCAGCAATCTGCTGTCCCAGACCAGCCTCTGCTGCCAGCTCCCAGCTTTCTCCAGCAGGAACCGTAGCAGATGAGATTCTCCTCCTTTTCCTCCAAAGTTTAAATCCATCTTAGACCTGTATAGGCCCCAAATAATACTAAACATCAATATTCACCATCTTTCCTCTAGGAAACTTTTTTTTTTTCCTTCTTGTAGGACAAGTTACAGATAGAGGAAGAGGAACAAACACGTCTCTTCCTGGGGAAGGAGAGTGAGAAGCCAAAACACTGTGAATCCAAGAAATATGACAGGTTACAGCAGTCACCTGCCAACCCAGCAGCACAGCATTAACCCTACCTTTTGACATCCTTTAACTTTATTTCACTGACTCTGTTGGCAGAGAGCTTCAGGTTCTTCTGGATCTGCAAAGGAACAGAGCGACCAGTGCTGATTTGATATTCGACAAGGAGGAGTATGACAGCAAACAGCTTCTTTTCTCACTGTATCACCTCATCTTGCTCTCCCCCTTCACTAAGCACCTGGGATGCAGAAGATGTCCACAAGCCCACTGTTCTGAGCCCTTTCTTTAGAAGAATACCAGTTGTTCCTATCTGCTTAGTTCCAGGTCATCTCCCCCAACACAAAAGCACAGTATGGTCTCTTCTACATGAAGATTTGGGACATGCCATCTGTTTTTCTCCACCTCCCCATGCCCACACTTACGTGATTCTTCAGAGATTCAAGGAGACCCTTTCGGAACGCACTTCCACCGTGAGGAATCCAGTCCTTGGGTTTGATTTCAGCAGTGACTTCAAACAGCACATCTGCCAGAAGACACAAGATCCTGGCATGTTCAAATGCACATAAAACAAACAGGCTCCCTAAATGAGTTAGTCCTTAAACTTCAACTCTGGAACAGCTTGTGCAGGTCAGTGCCACATGGGTATTTCAAGGGGCTATGCATCAGGTAGGACAAGTTGCTGAGTAAAAGGGTGAACACAAACCTTAGTTAATGCTTGTTGATGAATGCTAGAATTGATCTTTCAGTGAAAAACTGACACAAAGCAACATATCCAATCATATTCACATACCTTTAGCTCTTCTGTTTCCCAAAGGGCTTGTCATAATTATTGATGGAGTCTAAAAGCCAATTTCTCTTGGAATCCAGACTGGACCAGACTTGCCAGCTGGCTGTTTAAAACCTATTTGTTCATCAATATTTCCCCTGTTCTGAGCTCAGGCTCCTTCTGTATTGACTCCTTTGTGCAAGCTGTTTCTGTGGCTTGCTGGGCCATACAAGCCCCTGCATTTATATTGTTTAGTTGCTCTCCCATAAGAAGGTTTTCCTTCTCTCCCTGGTCTGAGAAGAGCATTTCTTCACATTTCTGATCCTGGTAGTCACAGGACATCCACTGGAATACACTGGAGGAACTGAGGTTCATTCACCCTCATTGAGCTTAGAAAAACCTTATTTGAATAGCCAACAAGTAATGCTTGGACTCAAATAAGCCAACATTTGTGTCAGGGTTAGCACCTGAACTCAGGTTTCTCCAGGGGAGATAGGAAGTGGCCAAAGCACAACTGTGGGATTGCAGTGACATCTTAAAAAATAAGATTTTCAGAGTGGTTACTACCCAGAAACAACTCCCAGTGTCTAAATGTAATGAGCAGGTGATGTCCAGCACAGCTTCAGGCAGCTCCCTGAGCTCAGGGCAGTGTTTTAAGACAAGCTTAGCTCTGCATGGCTCACCTCCAGGATGGTGCTGGGACTGCAGTCCTGTGTCATTCTCCACAGATGACATCAGACCTGCCAAAGCAAGGGAAAGCATCAGGCTGCTGTCACTGATGTGCCAGAAATGGGGGAGGGAAAATGTGTTAGGTCTGTGTCACTTTGCAGAAAGAGTGCCACGTGCCAGCTCCTTCCTCTGTTCTTCATACTGAAATTAAATATCAGGTTCTCATGACAATCTCTTCTCCTCTACAGTGGAAAGTGCTCTTTAGAAATAAATAACCCCCAGTGAACCTCTTTTTGGTTTCTGGAAGGAGATGAACTGTCATCCCTGTGAAGCCACCAGAGCTGCCTTGAATCCCAGTGGAGCAAAGCAGCTTGGGCATTACATGCCAGCAAATGCAAAAAATCTGAATTAAATCTACAATGGAGGGGCAGCAACAGCTTGGAGGCAAGGAAACACCAATCGAAAACATCTTCTGCTTCCGGGCAAAAATTAAAACATATCAGTAGCTAAATATTGCCTGTGTAGGTGATCTACTATCAACTCCTAAGCTTCCTCAAGGGACAAAGGATTTTTTTTTAAGCTTTCTCCAGCTTCTGGAGCTCAAACTCAGCCATTATGCCTGGGAGAACTGTGACAAGCTACAGAGGAACCAGTGCAAGACAGGGCTGTTTAAAACCAAGAGGAGCATTCCTGGTCTGTTTTGGGGGTGAAGTCACAGCTGAGAGGCTGGCTCCTCCATGGATAACTCAAAACACTTTGATTAGAAACCAGCCTGTCCCCATTATGAGTAGCATAATCCCATAGATGCCCATGTTACAACTGATGATCCTGTGTCTTCTCAAGTCCCTCCCTCCTTGGACACAGGAGTCAGTGGTACCAGATGGCCCAACCGAAGATAACAGCCATGTCTACAAACAAAACCTCTTAAGAGAGTGCAGTATTGCACATTGTCAGGCATCAGTTCAGCCAGTATAACCAAAAAATCACCTTACCAAAGAGGTCTTCATTCCTTCCTTCCAGAGAGGCCACGTCAGCAGCAGTCACACCAGGAGAGGGGTAGAGAGATGGTTTTGTGCTGGTGTTTAGTGGTGGCTCTGCCAGCACTGGTGTCTTCTGTGTGTGATGTGCAGCAGCTGCCACTTCTGAGGGACTGTCACTAGCCTGACCCAGGGTAGGTGATGTGTCAGAGACACCCACACTGCTGCTGGGCATCTCTGAGCAAGGGGAACCAGCTGGGTGACATGGGACCGTGGTGAGCAGAGCAGTCCCTGGCTCTGTGTCCCCCTTGGTCAGGTGCAGGGCAGGTGGCTCAGCTTTACCCCCAGTGTCTTGCCCAGCTGGAGCTTGCTCCACCAAAATGTCATCTTTGGTTTCTCTGCCCTTGCTGCCACTGTCCTTAAAGTTCCTTTCCAGCCTGGTTTCATCCTGACCACGCTCACTCAGGTTCGCACCAGACTGACCCTCTTCCATGAGATCAGGAGGATGTTGGGCCGCTTCTTCTGGGATCACAATGTCAGGCTGGATCCCACCAGCAGCAGGTGCAGCTGGTGGGCCTGGAGGAGTTGTCAGCATGGACAATAAACCTTTGGTCACCACTGTCCTCCAGCTCTCTTTTTTAGAGGTCTCCTGGACAGGCTCCTGGGGAGCTGCTATGATATCAGTGGAGGAGCCCACAGCTTCAGGGTCTCTGAATACATAATACTGCCCTTTAAAAGACCTGTATTCATGGCTTCTGGAACCCCTCCCTGACAGAAACAACACCTGGACCTCAGTGGCTTGTGCAGCAAAGATCAGAGTGCCTCGGTTGTGGCAGGCAAACACCACTTGGGTTTCCACGCTTGACGAGACCCCCTGGAATATGATCTTGTCCTGGTTGTTGCCACAGCCATCGCTCCCCTGGAACCCTTGGACATAAATGACAATGTGCTTCTGGGGGCCTGCCCAGATGGTCCAGTTGCACCAGATGTTTGCCTCGATGTCAGCACGCAGCGGGAGGTCAAACGTGCCAGACCCATCCCGGAAGATGAGGTGGCAGCTTCTGATGGGAAAGTACTCGGTTACCCAGGGAGGGCCCAGATCTGACACATCAGGAACACCCAAAAGAAACATGTAATCAAAGGTTATTATATGCACATACTATGCCACATATTACATTTTATATTACAGTATACATCAGACTTGTAGGAGTGCTGCAAAATGCCAAGGGGGAGGCGGCACTTCAGACCCTGTCCTGCTACAGAATTTCTGTAGTTTCAGCCCCTGGTGCCACATATCCACACTTCAGCTGGAGCTAAGCCTCTGGGAGAGGCTGCATGGAGCAGAGCCAGTGCCAGGCAGCTCCAAGGCAGACCCAGCACTCCAGTGCTCCTCACTCCAGTGAGGAGTCCTTCCCTGAGAAGGAAGGAGAGGCAGAGACAAAGTGTGATGAACTGACTGCAGGTCCCATTCCCCTGCCCCTCCAGAGGCAGAGGAGGAGGTAGAAAAACCAGGAGTGAAGTTTAGCCTGGGAAGAAGGGAGGGTTGGGGGGAAACTCTTTTTAAGATTTGGGTTGATTTTTCATTATCCTACCCTGATTAGATTGGTAAGAAATTAAACTGATTTCCCCAAGTCAAGTCTGTTTTATCTATGATGGTAAGACAGTCAGTGATCCCTCTTTGTCCTTATCTCACCTAACAAGCCTTTAATCATATTTTCTCTAGCCTGTCCTGCTGAGGAGCAGCTTTGGAGGGCACCTGGTATCCGGTCAGGGTCACCCCAGCACAGCTCTCCCCAGACAGCAGGTTATGATTGCCAAGCGGAGACTGCAGGTGAAAGGCACAGCCTTTTCTTTGCCCCCACCAAGTACTTCAGACTTCTAAAGACGACTTAAGCTGAGGCACAAAATGCTGGGACACCTACCAGCATGTTTCCCTTGCTGTCCTTCTGGCACCTGGGTGTTCCTGGGTGCACCAGAGGGCTCCCAAGGCTTTTGGTCTCTTGGCAGTGTTTCTCCCCATGGAGCTGCAGGCAGATCAGGAATGGTGCTGAAGGAGGCAGCTACCCTCTGTCCTGCACCCACTTGCACAACTTCAGGGGTTCCCTGCATTTTAAATCCACTGAGGTTGGAGACAGAAGCTGGCTTGTCACTAGCAGCACTGTCCTGACGCTGCCCAGGCACCTCGTGCTCCTCTCTGGTGTCAGACAGGGAAGCTGGTGTCACCTGAGAGCTCTGGCTTCTCGCAGGTAGCAGCTGCAAGTGGTCCCTGGTGATCACGTCACTGGGGCTCCTCAGGCTGGGCATCAGCCCCTTGGCAAGGCCATCAGCTGGGACACTCAGCTGGGCATGGCTTCCATCCTTCCCCAGGCTGGCTGTGCTGAGCTGGCTGCCCCTGGTGGGACCTGTGCCCTCCTGGCTTTGTCCTGAGCCAGGGGACAGAGACTCAGAGTGTGCAGCCATGTCCAGGCCAGCCGTGCCTGTTGGTTCAATGGTAAACTGCAGGTGGTGCAGACCTTTTGGCCTCAGGGTAGGGTTCAGGACAGGCTGGCTGCTCTCCAGACTCACATCTGCTGGCTGCCAAAAAGGTTCTGCTCCCCGGAAGGCACCGAGCAAAGGAGTTTCCAAAAGCACGTTGGGCACAGGACCAAAACTCACAGCACTGTCCTCACTCAGGGAGGGATTCTGCCCCCAGACATCCTGTGCTGCAGTGGGGATTATTCCCTCAGGTGTTCCCATGCCTTGTGCTTCCCGAGCCCCCGGCAGATCAGACCCCAGCCCAGAAGGAGCTTTTGTTTCCAGAGCCTGTGTCCTTGCACGTTCAGATGGGATAAGTTCTGTAGGACTTCCCACAGCCTTGGTGTCCAGAGGGATTCCTCTTCCCTGCATCATGGTGGTGCTGCCGCACGTGGTTGCAAAGCCCAGTGCATCCCTAAGGTTTTCAACCCAGCCAGACTGAAAAATACCACCTTTCTTTGGCAGTTTTGAAGCAGAAGTTCCAGAAATCACATCATCTGTGGAGGAAGAGTCACCTTGCTGGTCTTGGAAGATGTAGTACTTCCCTTTAAATCCTGCATCCCTCTGGTTTGGCAAGTACTTTTTCAGCAGCACAATATGGACAGCCTGAGCAAAGGAGGCAAAAATGTGCATCTCCTTTTTCCAGCAGGCATAAACAACACTGTTTTCCACCAGGGAGGAGACTCCTTCAAACAGAATTTTGTCCTCATTTTTGTTGCAAGCCTCCTTAGCGATAAATCCCTCGATATAAATTATGATGTGCTTCCTGGAGCCTGCCCAGATTGTCCAGTTGCACCAAAAGCTTACGGGGAAATCAGCACGGAATGCTGGAGGAGAAAACTCCCCATGTTTGTCCCTCAGCACCCTGTGGCAGCTTCTTAGAGGCACATAGGCCAATAACCAAGGAGATTCGGGCTCTGGAAGACAAGAAGCAACAATCAAGTTTCCCCCCATTTCCACTTGCAAAGAAATAGTTACCATCTTTATTTCCAGAAATTATCTCCAGGATTCCTCTTCTTTCCAGTTTGAGACCTCGTTTGCCAACCAACACAGAAATCCATCAGTGGGAAAACATGGGAGTTGCCCCACCTGGGCGAGTTACAAGAGCAAAGAGTGCACTGCTACATTTGGTTTCAGCCTGTGGGCGAGGTTTGTTGTTTACACGCCTGCAGAGCTGGGAGACAAAGCTCTCCTGAAGGCATTTTCAATCTCTTTGGTTTAAAGGGCTCAGCCAAGCTAGAAGCCATTGGAGCCTAACATTAATATCTCCCCATAGCCCTCAAAGTGGAGAGCAGCTTTCCTTAGACAGGGAAAAGCGGTGTTTTCCAAAACCACTCTCTCAAAGCCAGAGGAGTGGAAAGTTCACAGTAGGTTTACCCTACAGGAGCACACTTAAAGTTTGGGTTGAACTTTTGCCACTTGTTTTAATTGCTGCAGTGCTTCGCTCCTGCCTGCAGGACCTGCTCTGTGGCAGGGATTTGGCAGCCACAGGACAGTGGCACAGATTATCTCCCACACCAGCACACAGTACTTATCAACCACATCCCACTCCCTCTCCACACCACCCCACAGCCAGGCTGTTGCTCCTGATTTTCCACACTAATTATTGGGGGCTTGAAGCGCCTAGCAAATTCTGGAGGGGGAAAGGAGGTTGATCTGAGAACTAATTCTTACCTGGCTTAACCTTCCAATATTCCTGAGAGGATTCCCTTGCCTACAAAAAAAAAAAAAAAAAAAAAAAAGGAAATAGTCCAATTGCAGGCCCAAATACCAATGCCCAGTGTTTGTAACACCGAAACTCCGAGAAACACCAACACCAGCTGAGTAGAAGGGAAAACCAAGCACAACCTGGTAGACTGGGGTTTTGCCTGTACCCGGACCAAGGTCACATCATTTATTCCATGTGATTATAAATCTTCTCCCCTCCCTACATCCAAAAGCACTGCCTGATTTGTGCTGTAGGACCACAACCAGTACAAAAAACAGCCCCAAAACACAGCAAGCAAAGCCCAGCCAGGCTTTAATCCCTCAGGGCCATGCAGAAGAGAGAAGGATTTGTAGGCAAGCAGGACATTGCACCCAGCAGGGGAATTTCCTACAGGGCACCAAGTCCCCACTTCCCCTCACTCACTCCTGGAGCAGCAGCAGCAGCATCACAGCAGGGCCTCAGCATCACCCCAGGGCCCTGCCCAGCAGGAGCTGGCCCCAGCACCCAAGGCATCAAGAGCAGGGCCAGAGTAAACGGGGAGGGTAAAGGCTTCATGGCAAAGGTTTACCAGAGGCACAACATTAAATAAGACCAAAAAAAACCCAACAACGAAACACAGAAAAACCAAACAAAACATACAAAATAAAACCACCCTGTCTCTGCCCAAAGTAAACCTTCAAGCAGAGCAAATGTAGGATTGCCACCTCCTTTCCCAGACCCTGTCTAAAACACACCCCTGCAGCAGAGGGGCAGACCTAGCAGCTCACTCACTCATATAGGGCCCTGCTTCACCAGTGACAGCAATTAGCTAATAGCAATTAGCTAATCAATGAAATGAGGCCAGCTATAGTTTGTTAGGGACAGACTTGCCCTTTCAGTTTGCTGCCAAATTGTTGTTTCTGTGCTGGGTGTTGGGGCAAAAAGACATTTTTCCATTTATAACACATTATATTCTAACCTGAAGTTAAAGTGGCGCTGATACCCCAATGTGACACAGAAGCAGAGCCCAAGTTGCTTGTTGTCTTATAAAAGAAAAAAAATATTCAGTTACTGGAGTGGGAAAAGAGTCCTAATGTGAAAGTGAGTGTTTTCATCACACTCAAACCAGCTTCTGCTGAAGGTTGTGATTTCCCCCAGGGCTGCACCATCCTGGTGATGGCAATTTCACCTGAGTGAAACAGGTGAAATTGCCTTGAAACACAAGCAGCTCCTCTCCTCATCTACATTTACCCAAGTATGGAAAGCAAATAGCCCAGGTGATGATGTATAAATTATTAGATGCTTAAAATTCTTTCAGCTGTAATACTCTTAACTTGTCATTAGGAGCTACACAGATTAGGCAATTAGGCTGTTTGACATGCAGATTTGACAATGTTGCTTTTAAAATGTCAATCATTATTTAGGAAAATAAAGTAATTTTCTTCTTCTTCCAGCTCATTGCAACCTGACAGGATGATGGGTGTTCAGGGACAAACACTCCCATGGGTTTTTTGGAGGTCAAATCAAGCAGTGCATCAGACAGTCCCAGTTGCCTGGGTTTTCAGTGGTATTGGAGCAAGCAACAGCATTCCAGCTCCCAATTTTTAGGCTGCAGTTACAACTTCCTCATGAGGAAAAGCAGAGGGGCAGGCACTGATCTCTTCTCTCTGGTGACCGGTGATGGGACCTGAGGGAATGGCTCTGAAGCTGTGTTGGGGCGGTTTAGGTTGGATATCAGGAAAAGCTCTCCACCTAGAGGCTGGTTGGGTGCTGGAACAGGCTCTCCAGGGACGTGGTCACTGCACCGAGCTGATGGAGTTCAAGAAGTGCTTGGACAACACTCACAGACAGCTTGTGGAATGCTTGGGGCTGCTCTGTGCAGGGCCAGGAGATGGACTCTGATGATCCTTGTTAAGTCCCTTCCAACTCAGGATATTCCGTGGTGGCTCCACCCCTCTTTTGGGCCTGGCCATGCAGTTTTTTACCCAGCCAAGAGTACACCTGTCCACACCAGGAGCAGCCAGTTCCTTCAAGGGAGTGCTCTGGGAAATGCCATTAAAGGCCTCAATAAAGTTGAAGTGGACAACACCCACGGGTCCATAGCCTCGTGTGTGTCTGAGTGGTGTAAACTCCACGTGAGTGAGGTTTGCCAACACTGAACAGTGTTGTGCTACCAGATGTAAATCCTGGAAGGGAATCCTGCTGCAGAGCAGGGAGGGCCCTACGGTATCTTCTGGTTCATGAGGAGAAGAATATTTGCTTCATTTAAGCTTAAACGTAAGGACAAGTTTATCTTTTATATGCTGATACGTAAGTATTTGAGGGAGGAGTCTTAATGTGCTTTGTTTGTTTGTTTGTTTGGTAGGAAGTCTTTATTTTCAGCCAATCTCCATAAGAACATAAATTACCCATTGGGATATTTGGTCCTTTTGACTAAATCTTCATGTTCAACAGTTGCTGATTCTTACTTATTTTGGGCTCACCTGGCCCGAGAGCATCTCTTGGAGATCTTGTGGGCATATCCACACTGGCCTGGGCCAAGTTGCACAAATTCTGCACCACAGGGCTGAAATCCTCAAATGGAATGTCACAGCCTTTCTACCAGCTCCTGCACCCCTGATTTCTCAGGAGGGGATTGAATCACCCCAGGATGAGCTGAGGGACCCAGCATGACCCTCAGCAGCCAAGCAGCTCCACAGCTGCTGAAAAGGACACAGCTGCCTTGGGGGCTGCCAGCGTGGGCAGTCAACAAAATTAAGCTGATTTCAGCAAGTGTTCAAATTTTCCCCCCGGCAGCATGATATACCAGGAGCTCCTACTTACAACTGTTCTGCTGTCATTTATAAGGCACCACAGAGTGTCTGAGAGCTTAGGATAGATGAATTTACCATCTGCCTCCCTCTAGTGATTGCATTGCTGAATAAAGACAAAGTGAAAGTCACACTGGGCTAACATTCATAATTCTCTTATGCACCAAAAGCAAGTGGGAAGAGATAAAGCAGGATGAGAAATTAGGATTTTGCTCATCACCTCACTAAATAGAAATAACTAGCGTCCAAAACAAAGGGTGACAGCTAAAAGATGTTTGCCAAACAAACATTTTTTTTAAATCAAAGATGAGACTATTTTTTAGGAAAAAGGGTAACATCACTGGTAATTTTTAATAGGTTTCAAAAGCTCTGTTATTATTTAGAGCTTAGCAATGTGCCCTGTGAAATTCCAGGGACGGGTGCAGGGTGCTCGTCTCAACAGGTCCACCCCTCTGAGTGAGCTGGTGAGGGCTCAGCTTGCAGGGGCTGCTCTATTATTTATATGTACATTATGTAGAATGAGATCCCTGTATTCAGTGACCAGAGATAAGCATCAGTTTGAGTCCCATTTCTTTGTGTCCCTCATTAAAGTCCCGTTTCCTTGTGTCACTCCTTAGCCAGATTGATTTTAGGTCTGCTGGGGCCAAAGATGCAATTACGCTCTCAGATACAATTAAAGGTAAGGGATTTCTCAAGAGCTGATGTTTTCCCTAAATAGGGAGCTGGCTTTCTTTGATCACCAAGTGCTCTTCCTTCATTCAGCTGCTAATCCTCTGGACTGTGCTCAGGGATGTTGTAAATGAGTGATACCACTTTGCTGTGGTTTATCACAGTGAGTGTTTCACCTATGTTGATGGTGGGCTGTGGTACTATTAATATAACTGATATATAGTTTAAACTCTGCATTTTGTGGAATTTCTGTAGACCAATAGCACAGATTGTACACTTGCAAGATTTGTAAGATGATTGGTAGTGATTTTTCCCTGGGCTTTCAAGGCACCTATTTCTTCTTTATCCCTGGGCACCCTCAGGCACTATTATTTAACCTCAGTGAGAGAAGTTAGACCCTCTGGCACATCTGCAAACAAGAGCTGCTGTTCTTGATCCACTTCTGACCTCCCACTTCACCTTGAAGGATGCTCCTGCTCCCCAGAGAAACAAACTGATTGCAGCAACACCCAGAGTCAACTCCTCCTGCAGCTGGAAGGGAGAAATCTAGCTGAAAACCAGTATTGCTCAAATAGAATAAAACCCACTGAGAAGTCCGATTCAACACCCAAGCTGCAATGTCTTGTTTAGCCCATGAGGGAATTCTCAGATGTTGACAGGAATTCTTTTCCCAACGGGATTATCCCACAGGGCAGAGGGAAGTTCATCAGGTGCATCCTGCTGCCAGAGAGAGCATCTCCTTGACAACTTTCCACACTATTTTGGCTTAATAGCAAGGCGGGAAAAACATCCCTTTCTTCTTTTTTCTCTTTGCAGGGTGACTTTTCTTCGTCCTTCAACATAAGAACTCAGCTTCCAAAGCCAGGCCTCTCTTGGGAGGACCCACTCTGCAGGATACAGGAGGGCTGGCATTCAGTCGGCTCATCCCATTCCTGCAACAGCCTCCACCTTCTGCAGCAGCAGGAAAATTCAGAACAAAACCCCTGCAGCAGGGATGTCCCAGCCACTGGCCCTCACTGGGTCACTGCTGCTGGTGGGAGGAAACCCAGGCTGCAGGCAGCTTTGTGTCCTGCAAAGCACTGCAAAACTGATTTATATTAAAAATAAAGAGCACACAATACCAAAGTGGTTGGGGTTTGTCCATTAATCTCCCAACAGTCAGCTGCAAAACTAACAAATCCTCTGAAATAGCAGCGGGGAGCCGCGTCCCAGCTCATTCCTCCCTGCCCCCCTTTTACAGCTAAAAATAATCAATAAAGGCTCTCCGAAACAGGGAGACCAGAGCAATTCTACAGGCTGCAGGATCGTGACTCACATCTTCCCTCACACAAAAAAACCCACGGGGCTGTGTTTCCCAGCAGCCGCCGTGGAAAGTCACCTGCGAACCAGCGGGCACCTGGATGGAGCTCCAGCAGCCCCTCCTTTTGCCCTGATCCTGCAGTGGTGCTCTGCTGGTAAGGTATGAAAAGAAGCCCGATGCAGCCAGGGTGACAGTGGCGTTATCCTCCCTGCTTTCCACAATCCACGGCTGATTGAGCCCCCGGGGGGCAGCCGGGGTTGTTATTCTGCTGCTAATTGCTGTTCTCAGCTGCCACCGGCAGCACTGGGGACTTGTGCAGGGCGACCTGGGGTGAGGGTGCTGGTGCTGGGGGAGTTTTCCATCCCAGTCCCCATCCGATTTGCCCAGGCAGCTTGTTTGTTTTGGTTGTTTGTTTGGGTTTTTTTTGGTACTACTACACTTGCATTTTTAATATTCCTAGCAAAGAACTGTTATTCCTATTCCCGTATCTTTGTCTGAAAGCCTCTTAATTGCAAATTTATAATAATTTGGAGGGAGGGGGGATTACATTCTCCGTTCCAAGGGAAGTTCCAGCCTTCCCTGGCAGACACCTGTCTTTCCAAACCAAGACCACCATCAAACCCGGGACTGGAAGGTGCTAGAGGAAGGCAGCAGGGGTTGCTGGGGTATGAAAATGAAAGAAAACTAAACAAAACAAAGAAACTGGTGTTTTCAGGATGATGCTGCAGTCAGGAAGTGGTTTAAGAAACTGTACAGAAGCTCAAATCGAGAACATGGCACCAGATTTTCCCCTAGTGCTATTAATTAATTACACGTGGTTCTGGAGCGTGACGATGGTACACAGCTACCACTTCCTGCTCTTGTTAAAGAGTCTCACACAGAGAAGTGAAGGCAAATGTTGCAAATCCAACAAACAAATCATAAAAATGAGGACAAATGTCAGCTCTGAACGGCTGCTGGAAGTGCTGCTCTCTACGCCCACGCCACGGAGCTGCTGGGGGACTAGAGCAGCAAAGGTTATAAAAGAGATGGATTCCTCTTCCTGCTCTGTGCAGGGAGCAAATGGCTCCCAAATATTGTGCCTGGCATCGTATCCCTCAAAATCACCCAGGCAGACACGAGCCATGGTGCCTCCAGCTTCAGACAAAGTCAGGAATTTTGATGGAAACCCCTTGGGGAATGGGTTTTGCTCAGAAGCAATCTGTTGCCTGTATTGAGGCTGTACAAAGCCAGTGGCAAAGCCCTGCCTGATTTCAAGGCAGACATGAGCTCAGCCTGAAAGGTCTAAATCCCAGCTGCTCTGTGCGTGCCTGCAGGGAGGATGACTGGGCCCATGCTGGCAGCTGCCATCACCCTCAGCATCAGCTTTTGGAGACAGAATCAGAAACACATCCAAGTCCTCCAGCAGGGTGTTCCAATGACTGTGCCACAAACGTGAACATCCCTGAACAACAGACTGAATGAGCCATCGAAGGGGAATTTCCTCCCGCTTCAGCCTGAACTCTCTTTTACTTCTGTTAATGACTTCATGTGAAGGAATCCAGATGTTTAAAACAGCAGCCAGGCCAAAAAGCTGTCCCGTGTCCGTGTGTGACACTTCCCCTCTGTCCTGGCTGGCTGGGCTGGGAAGGAGCTTGGGAGCAAAAACCAACAGCTTGCATTGGCTGAAGAACTGCCAGCAGCCACAACTCACCAGACAGAAAGAAAAATCCCACCTGGAGTAAGCCAGAATAACCTTTGGTTAAAAAAAAAAATAGACTGAGCAAACATTGCAGCTCCTCATGGCTCTGAAAATTAACATCAAAATTTTAAAAAGGTAGTAAGTGGTGTGCTTGGAAAGGAGATTTGTAAAATGGTAACTTGGTCATCACTTCTCTGGGTCTCTGGCCAAAGCAATTGGACTGTGAATGCCACAGGGGAGCGCCACCCATGCTGAGCCAGGGAGGATCTCGTGCCATAAATAATTCTGCAGGGCCCAGTTCATCTATTAACACACTTATAGGGAATTTCCACAAATAGGTCTGTCTGCAGTGGAACAGGACCTTAATATCCCCTGGTGAGGCTGGTTGGTGGCTCTTAGCCACCAGCATCCATCAAAAACCCTCCTGGCTGGGGCATCTGTGCTCAGCTGGGCTGATTTGTACAAGGTTTTGAGGTCTCCAGCCCTGATTTGGTTAGAAATGGTTCACCTGCCGCCACCCCAGCCCTGGCAGCCTGCTGGCCATGGAGCAGAGGGGCTGAGACAGTAATTCTTTAAATGCAGAAGTAATTTGGCAGCTGGGCTTATGGCAAATGATCCTAATGAAAAGCAGCTGCCTCATGCCTGTAAATAGGATTGTCTATGCAGCATTTTGCCCTAATAGAATAAAATCAGAAGATCGGAATTTTATATAGAAAAAGACTTGAATTCTCAAATCTAAGCTCTAGTGACATGCCAGCACCATTGGTTAGAGGGGGAGGGTTTAGGCACAGCCAAAAAACCTCAGCACAGAGGAGTCAGGGTCCCTCAAACAGCTTTTCATACCTTCCCTTGCTTCCAGCCACTCTGTAAAACCCTCTAGCAAAAGACAGATTTTTTTATCACACGAACATCTCCAATCTCAACCTTCCCTTCCTCTCCCAGGCTGGTTTCTCTGCCAGGCCCTTGTTGGCCTCCCCAGGCTCTCATTGGTGGCTCAGCCTCAGCTGGGTTTGTACTGTATGACCACAGAGAAACACAGGTCAAGCTTTCTTGTTGGAACTCTGGGCACTGAGAATTTCAGACTTTCTGTGCTCACAGGCACTGACCCCCAAGCAAACACTGCATTGGATCTGAGGCCATGGAACAGGCTCCCAAAACTGAGTGACAGCACTGGGAGTGTGGGTGTGGAGTTTGGATAGAAGTTGTGATATCACAGGGTGGAAAATTCAGAGTTTAAGCTTTAGAATATAGTAATATATATAAAGCAAGATGGAGGTTTTAGGGCAGAGGCCAGTCCTCCTTTTTCACCTTCTTCTCCATGGGTCTGGGTGGTGTTTTGTAATTGGGTCGAAAAATCCGCATTGTGGGCCACAGGTGGTTGGTTATTGGGTTAAAAGTAAAAATTATTTAGGGGTCATTTCATAATTGGACAGTTTGTGCTTGAAAGGTCTTGTAGAGAAAGAGATAGGAGCCATTTTTTACTTTGTTAGCTAGAAATGCTGTAGAACTTATGATCTGTGAGATTCTAATATAGAGAAGCATTAATGAACATCTGAGTTCAAACAAGAAACACCATCTTGAGCATTTAAACCCCACTCTGGCAGAAAAGAAGATGAAAAGCAACACTTCTCACTGAGCAAACACTGATCCAAACCAAAACCTGTCTGTGACACAAAGTGAGTGGAAGCTGGAGTATCTCTCAGACTCTGCTGGAGGAAGATGAAGGGTCTGGAGGAGATGTATGAGGAGCAGTGATCCACTTGCTCTGATCTGCCTGGAGGAGACTGAGGAGAAACCTCACTGGGAGCAGCACTCTCAAGGCCAGTGACAGCGATCCTGAAATCTGCCAGAAAATAAACTTTCCAACACAATTTGAAGGATTAGAAAGCTGGCATTGTTTGTCAGCACTGGACACACAGGAGGCTATCTCCTTCAGTCTGAGGTGTGTGGTGAGACTTTGCAACAGGGTTTTTATTCCAGCATAATCATACATACTCATTACAATGTGCCTCCTAGATAATACATCGACATCACTTTTCCTAGAATTAATTTGCACGCATCAGTCTCCTCTTGGAAGGCCTTTATGGTCCTGGAGGATCATCTAAAGGAGTCTCTGGTTGTTGTATTCACTGAATCCTTCAATATGACAGGCAGCCTTTCCTTGAACTTTTTCTTTGGGCATCCACTGTTGCTTCTTGTTACATGACTTGCCAAAAATCCACTCTAGACCTCATTACCTGTTTCTCCACACATACTTTTCCAGCTACATTTATCACCCTGAGTGCTTGTCCTCACATTTGTTCATCTTTTTTGCTAGTTAGTCTTCAGGCTCTGCCTGGCAACATCAGGGGAACTGAAAATTTCTATTCTCTATGTTATTTATCAACAAGACTCAAGGAAATGGTATGAAGCTGAGTAAGGGTTTAGTTTGCTATCAGGAAAATCCAGTGCCTGCTGAGTGTAAAAAAGCCTGTGAGTTTTTCCTGTGCTTCTGGCTCACTCCTATTGAAGACCCTCATTTGCTTTTCCAGGCTACTCTTGATGCTGTAGCCCTCTCTGGCCTTGCTTCAGTCATTCCTTCCCAAATCCAAGACTCAAACCTCACACAGAGTGGAACTGCTTGTGTGGGTCCCTGTGGTCTCCTTCTGCACCTTTTGCAGTTCACCTCTCTCCTTTTGGGATGAGGAAACCCAAACAGTGTGCACACTGAAAATATGGATGGACTGTGCGTTTATGTCAGCCCAGTATGATATGACACAGATGCTAAGAGCACTTCGAGCTCTTCTTTTTATCCTGCTTCTTGAATACCAAACTGTTTTTCCTCCAAGTGCATGTTTATTAAGATTTTCAGATCTTAACATGAACAAAAATTCCCTGGCGTTGAGGCTGGCATCATGCCGAGCTATAGATCATTACAAAAGACAAGTTCCAGACCTTGGGATATTCAGAACAGACCAAAATAAAAGGAAAAGAAATTCAGGAGGAATTTAAAAAGAAGTAGTGGGAGGGATGTTTAATGTAATGTTAAAGCAGCACCGGTTTATTCAAGCAGATGCCAGGTGACTAAATTAAATGCTGGTTGTTTTCTTCTGCAGTCTGAGCCCTTGCCTTTCACAGATCTCCCTTCTGGGGATAGAAACAATAACATCAGCTCTGGAGCACCGTGTTTATCTGCTCACTCTCACAGAACTACACCCACATGGGTGATCTGGCATCTGTTTAGCCCCCCAGAGACATGCAAGGTGTAAACATGCATCTGGAAATAAGCTATGCATGGGTTTTTCAAAACCACCGTGCCTCACTTGAAATCACAGACAAGATACAGACACGGGTTGGGGGGAAAAAAAAGTCTCTCAAATATTTCAGTGCACCAGATACAGGCAGGTGAAGGGCATCATTTACCACTTCAGCTGCTCCACATGAGACTGGGCTTGGCACCATTCCTGCCCAGATTGCCAGGGAAGGGCTCAACTGCTTGATCCCAGGCGTGATGCAGGTCTGGAATCACGCTGCCCTCTAACACCTTCTCTCAGCCTGGTGAAACTGGGACAGGTGATGACTTTATCACCTGCTTGCTGCAATGCTCTGGGACACAGCCCTGCACATTCACCAGTTAGGAAGGTGTGGAACAACCCTCCTGGATTGTGCAGTGTTGTAATCCTGGGTACTGAGAATTTCAGACTGTCTGTGCCCACAGGCACTGACCCCCAAGCAAACGCTGCATTGGATCTGAGGCTGTGGAGAAGGCTTCCAAAACTGAGTGACAGCACTGGGATTGTGGGTGTGGAGTTTGAATAGAAGTGTGTGACATCACAGGGTGGAAAACTCAGAGTTTAAGGCTTTAGAATATAGTAACAGATATAAAGCAAGATGGAGGTTTTACGGCAGAGGCCAGTCCTTCTTCTTCACCTTCTTCTTCATAGGTCTGGGTGGTGTTTTGTAATTGGGTAGAGAAGTCTTCCACTGCAAGCCACAGGTGGTTGGTTATTGGGTTAAAAGAAAAAATAATTTAGGTGTCATTTCATAATTGGATGGTTTATCCTTAAAAGGCCTTGTAGAGAGAGAGAATGCTCCATTTTTACCTTGTTAGCTAGAAGTGCTGTAAAACTCATAGTTTGTTAGAATGTAACACAGATAAGAATTAATAAACATCTCAGCCTGAACAAGAATTACAGTCTGGCACATTTAATCCTGACTCTGGCAGGAAAAAGATTAAAAAGCAACAGTGCAGGAGAGCCTCCTCTCCAGACAGGCACCATGCACAGGATGGATGTTAACAAGATGGAATAGAAAGATGGATCTTCTCTAGCAGGCTTCCCACTTAGCAAATGTGGCTTAAGGGTTTCCTGAGCAGAGCTGTGCTGAATGTCTCCCTCTCCTCATATGACCTTGGCAATCTCCTCCAGAGATCGGAGTTCATCCATATCCTGTTTGGATGAGGCACAACAGAATGTCACTGGATTCAACCACAGCTTTCTCCATGCACAGGTTAAACTGCAGGAGCTCCCCTTGCTTCTCTAGGCAGGAGGCAGAGAGAGTTACCTAACACAAAATAAACAGGGAAATAATTCCATCCATCCAATGCCCTTGTTCTTTAAAGGCACACGAGGCAAAGGACTGAATCACAGACACAGGGAATGAAGGACTCTTATAATTATTAAGTGCCATTAAAAATTCCAGTGCAAAACTCCTCTCTGTAATTAGGTCAGCATCAATTACTCTAATGGAATGATTCAGGTCTCTCCAGCATTAAACACCAGCTACATACAGCAAACATCCTCAAACAGGGAAAATCCAAAATGGACCAGAGCTGAGAACAAGCAAAAATAAATCTGGGAAAGGATGTCACACTCTTAACCACCCACACAGAGCAGGAGGTCCACATTCTCTCCTAGAACATGCTCAGAGTATGGAAAAAGCACAGGCAGTCATGAAAGGACCTTCATGGGTGCTGGAACTGCTTGGGAAGTGGAATAAGGGACCAGGCATCATCTGAGATTCAGTGCATTGGGTCCATGCCAGTTCCTCCTCCCAAGACACAGCACATATTTCACTTCACTTTCCAGCAGGCAGCTGCAACTCCATCACACAGGATGGCTCAGGCAACACAGAGGAGAGCTGGGAAATAGAACAAATTATGGCACAGGCAAATGCTATTTCTAAGGATATCAGTTCCAAACTTAGATCAGACGTGAATATTCTTGAAAAGTTTTGAGATGCTTCAATTAGAGGTCCAAAGACAACCTCTCCATAATGCCCCTACTGTGGCATTCACTTTCTGGCAGCTCTGAACCCAATTTTCTCACATTTAATATAATCCCCTTAGAGCTAAATTGGTTCATCTTGCTTTCCTGTGAGAAAGAAAGCACAGGAATTAAAATGAGAAAGTTGGGGGAGAATAAACAGATAACCAGCATTGAGTAAGAACTGCTGACATGTATCACATGAAGCTACACTTCATGGAGGTAAAAAAAAACCCTGTTTAATGCATGTGTAACCACTGACAACTTATACACCTTCAATTTTTCCTGACATACTTTGTTCCTAAAACATCACCAGGGCATCAGGTTAAAGTTGTATCACTGATGGCTGTACCAGCAACACCCCCAGGGGATGGTCCAGTCCAAAAAGATCCTGAAGATATTCCCGGTGCCCACTCCAAACTGCAGTGCAGGGAGGAGGCAGCTGATTGATAATCTTTCTTCTCATTCTTGGAGCACGGGATATTGAATGTTCAACACAGCGCTGGATTTGTTGTAGAGCTCTTTGCCAGTGTAGGTAAAAAAAAAAAAAAGAAAATAGACAAATTCCTGGAAGATAATTTTGCTGCTTGTCACCAACCACTCCAGTCTAGAAGCAGCTTCTAATGACTAAAGGCTCTCATGAGCTACCAGAAGTGTTTTGTTCTTCCTCTGAGAGGCTGGAGGAGCCCTGGGCAGGTCCAGCTCTTCCTTGAACACACATTAGAACAATCCAGGCTGTATCTATATGGAGAAGAGATGACAGCTCTAAGAACAAGGACAAACTCCCAGACCAGTTCCAATAAGGAACCTCTCTGAAAACTGAAGGGCACAAACAAAGCTCAGCTCTCTTGAAAGTCATCCAGGTATGACAAAGCATGGTTTATGTTTCAACTTTCTCAATAGGGATACTCATCATTATCTTCTGCTAAGCATCATTGCTGCTGATCAAAATCGTTTAGGACAGCTCTAGGGAAAACAACTCACTGGTCTCTCTGGCATTTATGTTCTCATAAGCTAAGTGGTCAACAAGACAACAAAACTTTTAGGTCTCTTGGACAGCAGCCAAACCCTACATTTCCTCAAATACTAGAAAGATTGAAAGGAAAATTAGACTAATTCCTTTGGTTTTATATCTTTAAAAATTTTATCCCATCCCCCACTGTGACTAAATAAGATATCCACCAAAGTGAGGGTTCATTTTTTAGTTCAGGTCAGCCTACCATTTCCTACCCTGGCAAGATTTTGTAACATCTGTAAGTGGGGATTTCCTCCCACCCACTGCTCCCCACCTCATTTGTTTCTCAAAAAGAATTTGTGTATGTTTGAATATGGGAGGGTAAGAAATGCAAACTGTTCTGCAGGTTTTGGAAAAGAAGAAAAGCACAAGGAGTCTGTAGGGACATAATTGTGCTTCTATTTTCTTCCATATTGCTGAAGAATAATTCAAATATTAGTAAAACTTTGCTCTAATAGCAGGCTCACAGCTGAGCTTTCAGGTCTGAGAACCTCCCCACGTGGCCAAGCAGTTCTCTACACTGAACATAAATCACACAACTATTTACAGCTCTATCACCATCTAATGTTACAGGATACCAGGAAAGCAAGAGCACACAATATTAAGACCCAGAGTGATCCTGCAGGTAAGAAAACAGAGAAGCAGTGACTTGAAGAGGAAGTTTTCTGAAGTCAAAACTCAAATTTATTGTACAAATAAAAGGTCTATGTTCTTAAAACCTGTGACTTCCTTTCAGCAGGGCTTTTAAATACTCATCACACACACAGACATTCTGGCTGATCTGCCAGCACAGTGTGGATGAAATGTCCCCAAAAAAAGGCACAATTTGGACTGTCATGAGACATTGACTCTTCTGGAAGCAGGGGAATATCAGTGATAGGAGTAGCGGGGAAAAAACACAACACATTCAAGACAAATGAGGAAACACAAATGAATCATCTTTGCAGAACTCAGCTAAAATTCATTCAGAGGGATGGAGAAAGAGGGGAAAAGGACACAAAAATACAGTCACAAATACTAAGCTGCAGCTCTGGTCTTAAAAATCTAACAGGGGATGTCTGGGGATTATTTCTAACCTGTATAGAAACTCTCTCCAAATCTGTCCAGAGCAGCTTTGTTTAAAGAAATCACAATGGCGGTGGAAGTAGAAAAGCAAACTCCAAAATCAAAAAGTTTACAGCTTGTTTGGCAGCTCAGCATTTTTCTTCCAGTTACTCCCCTGTTTGAAACAGTTGGAAATCAGGCTCTGATAGAAGCAATTTTGTAAATTTTTTGTAACTTTCTCAGAAACCCTTCAAGTGTACTGGAGAGGCAAGCACAGTGTCTACCAAGAGATGAGGGGACAGAGGGGAAAAAAAGCATATGACAAGGCAGGAAATATGGATTAATTTAGATGGAGAGCTTAGCAGGAACGACTGGAAATTGCACAGGTTGAACACACAGAAGTAAATCAAGTCTAGAAATTAGGAGACTGACTGGAATCCCCTCCACATAAAATTTGAAACCGTCAAATTTATCTTGATGTATTCCCGACAGGAAACTCAGTGTGCATTCATCTGAAGCACATAACTCATGCCAGAAGTCCTCAGGCTTGAAGGCAACTTAAAAAAAAAATATATATAACTGCAGTGACATAAAAATACAGAAAACTGAGCAAAAATTAAGGTCACAGAGATTTGTTCCATACCTACACATATGTTAACAGAGCCTGAAGTGATGACTGACACCTCAAGACCAACTTAAACCCAGCTTACCTGGTTCTGTCAGATGTTATTAGGCAGGGTACAAACGTTTCCATTGACAAGTGGAAATGGACTCTCTACCTTTTGAAAAGCCTGGTGTGCAAAGCCCATAAGGTGCTGCTCAGTTACCCCTCAGCAGAATCCAGCCAGAGCTGTTTAAACACTATTTAGAGTAGGCTAAGCCAGTACAAATATAAATTGTGATTAGCAATCAAGTACCTGGTCTGAGCACAGCAACAGAAAAACTGACCTGCTCAGTATTTCATCACTCCTGACATTTTGAAAATTCGCTTCCAGAACTGCAGTTTACTTTAATTCTCCCTCCCACTCCTGTTCTCACCTTCATCCAGCAAGGCAGGGGGCAACAGCTTTGAAAAGCTAGAGGAAGAGAATGGAGAGAATTTGAGGAGTGTTTTGTGCTGGGGCTGATGGGCAGACACTGCTCCATTCAGAGCCACCTCCATGATTACTGTCTGTGAAAGGGATCTACTAAGCAGCTCTCCCTGCTTTATTTGCTTGCTAAGTTGGTGTCATGACTATTCTGAGAAGGAAACAGCTCAGTGCAGACATGAACTCATTTGGATTGGTGCCCTCAAGCAAACTCGAGTGGAAACCTTAAGTATGAGGTGCAGTAAGGCGGAAGGGAAAGGAGGCCAAATTTCAGGGGGTGAATGCTGACTAGATCAGAACAGCAGCACCAGGTAAGAGCTGGATTGCTCACTGCTGCATCACAAAGCCCCAAATTCAGGATTACCTGCAGGAGGGTCCTTGCTGACTTGCATACCCAATGCAAACCTTCCAATGAATTCTAATCCCCCTTTTTCTTGTACTTTCCAGCCAAAATGCTCCTTGAAGTTTGGCTTTCTGTGCTCCCAACACTGAAAAGCAGAAAAGGACTGCCAGGAATTCTCTTATCACCAGCCCTGTCAAGTGCTACATTTCACTCAAGCCTACAAAATAAAACTGGGTAGAGAAGGAAGGGATCCAAGTGTAAAATGCAGTTATGCCAAGGAACCAACTGGCAGAAAACAGGGACTCCATCCTCTGGAAGATAAACCTTAAAATTTGTGCATTAATTATAGCTCATTTACAACTTCCTTATCCTGTATTTCCTCCTCCCAACTGGATTTCGAAGCAACAGCCTAAGCCTTTATACAAACAAGCTAATGAATTCTAATGGCTCACCCTGATGCAGTATTATTTAATCACAGCAGCACTTCATTTTCCCTGCTGTATTCAGGGAAGAAAAAAGAACAACGACTGCATCCACATTCAGCTGTCTCATCCAAATACATCTTACTTCAGCTTTCAAATTCCATTCTTTCCATTGTAGTCAAATTTTGTTGTGCCTTCATCTTAGTAGAGTCTTTCCCTTTAATTTAAGGAAAAAATACAACAGAAATTTAGTATTTAACAGCATTTAAGAAAGATACAGTAGAATACAGCAGATACAGGTTGTTGCACATCCATTTTAAAGACTTTTCATCTTCCGTGTCCCAACTGTCCCCTAACCCCATTCCCATCATGTTTTTGGATGCATTCTGTTCCTTTATCTCTGGTATTTATTTCCCTTACTCTTCACTCTACACACTCCCCATTTTTTTGCCAAGACAATTCTTTCCCCGTGGGAGTGGACCAGGCACGGCCACCAGTGCTCCTCCCCACCTGGAGTAAACAGAAAAGCTCTGTCACATTTCTCCCCCAGCACTGCCCACTCTGCCTTGTCCTCTGCCCTTTCTCCTGTCCCTTCAGAAATGCTTTCTCACAGCATTTCTCCTCCCCAAGTGCCACTCAGCCTGTTTTTCCTTCCTACCAGGTGTGTCCCACGCAAGAGGCCTGGTTTTTATCTCATGATTGGAGGGAAGGGCATAAATTAAATAATTAATGCTGGCACTGCACCAATCACACCCATTTTGCTGAACATCACGTGTGCACTCCACCCTATCTTACTCACACGATTTAATTCTTGGGCTCTTTTCCTGTCCCTCTTTTTGCTGCAACCCTCCTGTTTGTGTCTGATCCTCCCACGGACCTCAGCAGTTTGTTCAGTGCTCACTGTGTCTCCCCCAGCACTCTCCTTTTCATCTCTGCCTCACCTTTTCTCTATCTCCCTTCCTCCTTCCCCCACACCAAGACTCTTCATCTGTCCTTGCATCTCTCACCATCAGCATAACTTATTTTCCTTTCACTTAGCTCAAGCCTTGAGGAAAATGCCATGAATATTTAAACAAACAGAGTAGGAAAACTCATGTAAAACCTGCAACTCTTTCAGAAAGGTGTCACTCCCCATAAAGAATGCCAAACCACAGGGGTCAAACCTCACAGCACCACACCAGAGCACAGCCTGTCTTTTACCCATCCTGGGGTCAACACCATCATCTACAGCACAAAGAGGTGGAAGACCAGAACACTTCACCTCTCCCTGAACAAACACAGCACCACATTTGTTCCAGGTAAACGAAGGAAAAAGAAAGCAGGCAGAAAAGCAAAAAAGAGCTGTTGCTGCCAAGTTGTTTCAATAAAAAATTCAAGTGCCAGCCATTCAATCCACTTCTTGACTCCTTTTAATTGCACCAGCAATGGTATTGTACAGACAATTATTTCTGTACATACTGCTTGTCCCAAGGCACTTAATGTCCCCCCTTGCTTTCACCAGAGTTGTCCATCTATTCCAGCATCTAACAAACAGAGGTACAACTGTGACATTTTCTTGATAGTCTGCTACATAAACTTAGAGAAATCTGCCAAATAAAACCTTTTGTTTCTGAACTTCTGAAATATAGAATGCAACAGCTCTTCAAGTCAACCACAAAGCATTACCAGAAATATTTAAATCACGTTTTATTTTTCAAATTCAAAAATAACAATTAGCTTTATTTACCACGTTACACATCTCAGATTTAAAATACCATGCTCTATTTAAATATCCGAGTGACAACACTATACAAATAAAATGTTACACAAAATATATTTAAGAAAATGTTTTGGTCTTCAATCTGAACAATAAATAGACAGGCACTTCTACATATACAAAGAAAGCGACCACTATTTAGAGTAATCCTTAGAAGCAAGATGTGGAAATAGAGAAGATCTGAGTTTCCAGAACACATGTGACTCTACATGAGGCTTCATGCAAGCTTCAACGTTTGCTTTGGAATTCAAAGCTCTTGGGATCTGCACAGTTCTGGATTCGCCGCCGCTTTACAGGAGACCCAAACCGTGCTCTCGAGAAGCAATGTGCAACTTCAGTCACCTCCATCAAATCCAGCCACCTGATCACATTTAGTGCCCAGACAGAAACCAAGGATTGACCAGCGCAGCCTTCCACGCAAATAACATGAGCAACAAGTCAGCCTCAGAAGGCTTGAGGCAGCCCTACCTGCCCAGCCCCCAAACAAACCCTCATCTTTTTCCTTACACATTGATCTCTTAGGGGGCATTTCAAGCAGAATTACAGGGGGTTTGTAAAAAAAAATAGCTCCATCTAATAAAAAGGTGAATCCTTCAGACACAGGTACACTTTGCACAAAGAATTCTAAGTAAAGGGAAAAAAATGTTCCAGGGGGCAAAAAGACTGAAAATTATAAATATAAAAAAAAATCAAAATTTAAAGTCTCGTCAGCATATCATATCTAAAAGTAAAACTACATTCCTCCAGTTTGTGTATTTTCAATTTACAGTGGTTTCCACACACAAACACTACTCAAGGGAAAATGATCTTCCACTATCACAATTAATGAAAGATGCACTGTGGTAGGCAATCCCTGTTTCCAGTACAGGTAACCAGTCACTGACAGCCAGTTATAGCCTCAAAGTCTTTCTTAAAATTAAGACCAATATTGAAACATAACGACCACCAAAACAGTGGAAAAGTCAGGACCAAGTCTTCAAGCCATCCCTTCAAATTTTACTATTACTCTCATTTTCAGAAGTACAGGAAAAAGTTTACAGCGAAAATTCAACTATTAAACAGAGCTTCAGTGATCCAAACTCGCAAAGTTTTTTTGGACTTAAGACACTTATGCACATTACCTTAACAATTTAAGTGTGGATCTTGCAAGTGTGTCCAAATCTTAATCATTTCTTGAGGTTTTCTACTATGCACTAACATTAAGTTTGTGTAGGAACAGATGTTATTTCTGTATTTCTCTTCGATATCAAATGTTTTGAAGCCTTTGTGTTTTTCTGGAGCAAGCCCAAGCTTCTGAAGGCACATTCCAGTATAAACGTCATCAATGGGGTAGAGGAGTACCTGCTCAGATGCATTATTCAGTCTTAGTGCCAGATCACCGGAGTACAGGAACCCGCCGCCTCCTGCGTACGGGGGATACGAACCTTCATAAACGCTTTCTGGGATATAGTACTTCAATTTCTTCTCTCTGTGAGGTCCAGCATCTTTGATCACGTCACCTATAAATAAGTCTTTGGCTTTTTCCTTTGATAAGCTCTTCAAGTAATCCAGGATCTGATTGGTATTAACAAAAACATCATCATCACCCTTAAAAATGAACTGGACGTTGGCGCAGCTGGTGCTGACCCACTTCAGAAACAGCACCTCTTTCAGAGTCAGGTTGAAGAAAGTGTCTCTGTAGTTCCAGAGGAGAATGTCTTGGTGGGTGTCACTCTCAAATTTAATCATGTGTGAAAGGTCAGGAAAATGATCCTCTGGTGGGGTCTGCCCAAGCAAGAAGACCCTTCTGACTATCACATCCCCTGATTGTATTTCCTTGCCCCAGGATTCCCTAATTGCTTGTCTTCTATCAAAATGGGGTATAAGTGACTTAATAGCCAGCAGCAGGAAAGGTTTCTGTTCACACTTATTTGGCTGATCCATCAGCAGGGAGTAGTTTCTACACCTCAAATAGAGGAGGAAGTCTTTGAATCTGTCCGGCAGGTTTGCAAAGTCACTAACCTCTGAGTGCACCGAGGGGTCAGGGTCACAGGAACTGAGAGCGCTCAGGTTAGAAACCAAGTTCTCTTCCACAGTCATATTGGAAAGCAAGGACAGGATAGGGTTGTACAGCAGCTCAAGCTTCTGTTGCTGTTTGTTCCAATAAGCTTTGTGAGGAGTGTACTTCCTCCAGAATGTGCTACGGGGGATAACAACACGGCCTTTTGCATTCTTGTCTTGGCTGCCACTCTTTGAGACTTCCACAATCACATAAATAAAAATGTTTACCATCATCAGAACTCCCAGCAGCTTTAATCTCCTGCGTCCAACACTCATTTCTCATATCTGGAAATAAATGAGACAAAAAAATTTTTAGCTTTCTTCACAGCAAGTTCTTGATATCAGTAAAAATGCAAACTACTTTCAAATGCAAGTTAGTAGCCTAAAAATCAAGGTTACCTGAATCCCTGAAGAAGGAAAAGCTAATTTGTCTTTAATACACACGCACTTGGTTTGGGGTTTCAGCAGCAAGCTGGTACAAATGTGAGATTTCCGTTTGCAGCTCAGGAAAGTTACACAGCTTTCCATGCCCTGGGTCTAAATTAACCAGCAGTTTTTGCTTCTCATTTATATCCCCTTTAAACACTTGACTGTATAATAATTACAATCTCTTGTACAACCCTCAGCTTGGCAAAGGCAGGCTGAGAAACCGTGGGGTTTTTTTTTCTGCTAGTAAGGTGACCTGAAGGGTATAGAATAAATTGCTATATGATAAGGTCAGTTATTTTTAAATTGGGTTTCAAGCTTTTATACTTGCACTCTCACACCTTCCAAATGCAAGCAGAGCCAAATTTTAAAGCACACAATCCATTTCTGACAAATTCACTTGGCTGTTCCTTGGAAGAAAGGCTGACAAAACTTGCCAGCTGCACTGCTGATATTCAAACAGAAGAGAACATGAACTTGGAATTTTTTTCCCCCTCCAACTGCAAAAAAAGGAATTCAAGCAGTAAATGAAAAGTAGAAGTGCAGTTGTTACTAGGAAGGAAAAAAAAAAAACTGAAAAGAAATAAAAAAAGGTGAAGTCTCCCATATATGCAAGACTTGGAACGGCATGTGCATATCTTTGTCATACCAAAAGTTCTGTGATCCATCTTCAGTTTTTACTGCAGGAAAAAAAGGATCAATCCCCCTTTCTTCCACAGCTGTCAGAATGCAGGTACAAGGAATACAGTACAAGGAGCAACATGAAAACAGTGTGTTCCTCTGGAGCAGTGCTGACCTAAGTGTTTACTAGCCCTGGGGTACATCAGTGTACAAGCTCCAGACATAATTCAGAATGAATAAGAAGGTTACGAAGACTACACTGAAGTCACATACAGAACTCACTGTCATAGACACTTTCATGTGCCAGGAGGACAAATGTTTATTGGAAGATCAGAAAAATCTAATGCAATAAAGGATTTGTACTGACTGTTGAAAGCCCAGCTGTGAGCACTGCCTTAGGCCCTCAGGTCACAGAACAACAGCAGACAGGGAGGCAGACTGAGAAGTACACCTTGTATTTGTTGTCATTTTCTTTTTTTCAGCATCCCCAGACCTGAGCTACACTGACCCTTGGTCTCTTATGGTTTCATCAATCAGTCTCACTTTTGTTTGACTCCTCGGCAAGTTAAACACTAAACTCCTAAAACTTTAGGAAGAAAGCAGCAAGTAAATAATCAGTAATCTTTTTTCTCTTATTTGGCCCATAACCATTATTAAATCCAGAAGGGGGTGTGTGGGTGTTTTTCTGGAGCTGAAATCCAAAGCCACTCCTAGAAACAGCCTCTCAGAAAAATGCCTGTGCTGCCTCATGTACCATCTGCATTATTTATTTTCGTATATGCTCAGGCCAGATCTACTTTATTTCGTATTCTACTCTGAATCAGCTACAAAGTTTCTGTTCTAATTTCAAAGTATTTTTCTTCTATAACTAAAGACAAAACCACACTTGTGGTCAGTGCCATCATTTAAGATAAACAGCTAAACTGTTAAGAAAGTACTGGGGTTGGTCACACAGACTTTAAAGAAACTTTATCTTCCTCTTTCAACTGCCACTAAAACCAGATAAGTACACTGGTTTTCTATATTTCCCTTTCACTAGACACAAAAATACTGGAGAAGGAGCCATCCCCTGTTTTGTGCTGTTCTACAGAGCTCAGCATGAACATCAGGACTTATCTGCCCTGTCCTCTTCTCACTAAGCAACAAATGATGTGGAATCTGACCTACGATCCCGGGACTCCAGAGACAACAGGGTGACTGCTCCCTCCCAGGAACAGCCAACAAACACGGGATTGTCAAGAGCTCAGCCAAAGCCTGATTTTTCAGGACACACAGCACCACACAGCTCATCTGTCACAGCCCCTAGCTCACCAAGCTCAGAGTATTCAAGCCTCTAAGGCATCTGGATACTTGACCTGAGACTCTTCTGACACAACGAGATGCCATTCGCAAAGACTTTATTTCAAACACTTAACAAAATCTTTCAGTCCACTGTGACTGCAATGCCCTGCAGCAAATGAGAGGGATCCTGAGCAGAAAAATCCCCATTTATACTGTTAGATTTGGTAGAGCTTTTCAGCAGAAAAGGTACTAGTCTGGCAAGTTGTCTGTGGCTCCATCTCACAAAGCACAGTAAGACTGGTATCATCACCACAAGCAAATACTCCCAGCCTCTACCCTGTTCCAGGCTGTGCATCCACAAGCAACTGAATCAATCCAATCATTCGTGCAGGCCCAAGGTAAAACACCCAACTTTTCCACCTCCTTCAAGTCTGACAGAAGCCATGGCCTTTCACTGTCAATACTTTTCTGAGGGCTGGAGTTAGGCTGGATTTTCTAAGTGGGCTGAGTACCACATCTCCATTATCTGACTGCCAAACCTGAATATTACAAGTCCATTTCTTACAGGGGTTGACAAAAGATCAGATAATCCCTATTACCTGCAGGTATCACACCTACCACCCCACTGGTCCAGGACTATCAGGAACCTGGCAAGGCCAAGCTGTAATTCAGGTATCTGGCAGACACAACTCTCCTTCTCTCTTTGCTGAGACTGTCACTGGTGCTAGGGCAGACTTGGATGTTCCAATGTAACTTCAATTCAGGGCCTTGCATCCCTTACTGCAGCTGTCCTTGCAGCACCACTTCGGACAGTGCCAGCAACAGCACGTGTAGCAGGAACACTGCTGCTTCTGGAATTAACTCTTTTAGCTACTTAACACATCACAAGCCACATGGAGTCCTTCTGTGACTCTGAGATGCTTCAGTTGTCTTAACAGCTTGGCTCTGTTCAGTGAGTCAAGAGATTTCTGGACTGAGCAACAGCAGAGTTTTGGAACGAGATGATGTTGAGAGCCCCGGGCTGTTGTAACCAGTCTGTACTATTTCCAGCTTTAAAGAACTTGAATGCTGTTTATTTACTAACTGCACGCTGTCAGATCTCTTTTTTCCCCTCAGAATTTCACACAAATCCCCCTTTCATATGGCAGTAATGAAGAAAACCTCAAGAACAGGAGAATATTGGACAGGTACTCGCGTTGCCCTGATGCAGAAGCCCATCTCACACAGTGGTTACCACTGGAAACAGCCAATGTTTCCCATGTTCTCCAAGGAAGACAGCCTGAAACAAAGTTCCAGCTGCAGGAAAGTAACCACAATAAAAATACCCTACCCAAAGTATCGAAAAGTGCACTGAAATTCAGAGCAGCTGATGTTGATTTTAATATTACTTTTAATTATTTGCCTATACCTGCTTTGAGACATCTTCCAGCATATTATTTAGCTTTGGGAGAAATTCTAATCTTCCAGTATTTTAATACCAAAGGACACCAGTGAAACTCAGGCATGGAATTTCAAGATCTGAGTAAATATAGCCAGACTAGGGAAGGATGTGCATGTATTTTCCTAAAACACAGCCCAAGGCATAAAGAACTATAAAGAGTTTGAGTAACTGCCACAGTAACTTCACATTCTGTCTCCCACTAGTTATCTTCAGAATATTTTTGCTCAAAAACCTCTCAAAAGGGGGGGGTTTTGACCAACACCAAAATACCCAACAACTCCACCAAAACTCCCCCACAGCCAAGAGGTTTTGTAGTAAGGCATTTGTCTAGTAATGCTCCCCTGGTTTTCTGTAATAAGGTTTTAGAGGGCCAGACTTGCATTTGAGCAATGGTTATTTATGCAATTGAGCCTAATGTCACTTTGTCCAACCATTTTTTGAACCTCTCTATATTTTCAATTTCTGTGAATTATCCTGGTTCCTCAATTTTGCCCCACACCAAGAACTTGGAATGACTCACTATTCTATTACCACACAGAAGAGGAACCCTCAGAAAACACAAATTATTAACAATAAAAAAATATGACATTATTGCTCTCTGACCTCATCCAAGTCACAACCACAGCCGAGCAGAGGAGACATGTCCCAGCAGGGTTCTTCTGCAGCACCAGCCACGAGTGAGCACATTCCTGCACCGGGTCTCACTGAGTCAGCCCTCATTAGGTGAGAACACCATCCTACAAACTTGCCAGCACATCACTGCTGCAGCAGACAGATCCTGCAGCCATCTGGGGGATCTGTGAGCACCACCTTTACATCTCTCAGACTGCCACCACCTGCATGGCAGCAGGATTTTGTCATCCAGAGTCTTGCAATCAATCAGATAACTCACAGCGTCTCAAGGCGTTGCTCAGAGCAGTCATGTCCTGGTGAAACTCCAGAAGTCAACTTGTCAAAAGCTGCCTCAAACCTGTGGGGAAATCCCTGCTGCATTCAAGTTTGGAAAAGCTTCATAAGAACTCAGAACTCCCTCTCTCTAATACCCGCTCAATTGCTGCCCCACACTACCAATGTCAGCTTTCAAGTGTACTATTAGAAGACTGAACAGTTCTTTCATTTACTGCTGATTGCCAAGTTCTGAGGAGCAGAATTCCAGAATCTTCACAGTAAGTTTTACTACGTTTCCTGTCACCATTTGGACTAAGTTCAGGTGTTCCCCCATTCTAGCTCCTTCAGCAGAAAAGTGAAGCTACCAGAACATTGCCTTTTAAGGTGTGCTATTTAAAATAACATCTATGAAACAGAAGTTTTGTTGACTTCATTTTGGTGCTTAGAAATACTGCAGCAACATCCACAGAGCCTGCATCACGTTATCTTTGCATCAAGTTATCTTTACAAAGCCATTCGACAGTAAAAACTTAATTTCAACTTCTTTAAAACCACCCTATGTGAAATTCCTGCTTGACAGAACCCTTAGAGAAGGAAGCGATACCATCAGCTCACCACTGTCTCAAACGGAATACTTACAACCCCAAACCAAACTTCTGAAATCCCCAAACCTTCAACTACAGAGTAATCTGCTTCTTCAGCTATTTTCAAAAATAAATCAGCTAACAGTAAATGATCAGATCATCCCAATTCTGTCTGTATTTTAAGTTATCTGCAGGTGTCTCTCACGAAAGCTCTGGGTTTGACTGAGAAAATATTTCAATATGGTGTACCTACTGAATTCACTGCAAGTTAGACCTAAATATTTTCTTTTAACCTGTTAAAATTAAATCCTTGGAATGGCTGAAAGAACATTCAGTTTCATCTTCTTGAGTTTCTAAAGAGGATCAAGGCATACGCAAGGGAAGTTCCTTATGAAATATATACTGTAAACTGAATCCTGGGTTTAAGGGATACTCCAGTTTTTCTACTGGTACTTGAGTACTGAGACTACTTGAGTTTGGTCACGGTTTTCCACAGGAATGAACAAGCAATGTAGCTGCACATGTACACCACACCTGCACAAGTCAATTTAAACAATGGCAGTGTCTTAATAAATTACTGCATCATGCTAACATTGCCATTCTGCACTGGCATGCCTGCAGCCACAGTACACATCTATGAGGGTGTTCCTAACTGCTCACGAAAAACAAACCCAAAACAACAAAAAACTTGTGATGAAAAAAGTTTGGTTCCTTTGTTTAACAATAAAAATGGGTTGGGTTGTTGATTTTGGGGTGGCTTTTTTCAGTAATTGAGATTTCACACGGACAACCAAAGGTAAGATCTCAACTCATTATAAAAATGCATAATAAAGTTTAATAAACCAGTAGTTGAGGGCCTGTGGTAGCAGATATGACCTGGTTTTCCCAATTTGTTAATAAAAAAACTTCCCGTGTCATTGTAAGGTCAGTTCAAGCTTGAGAATGATGATGTTGTAGATTTGTAAGGAATAACCTGGAGCTGCCAGCTTCCGATTTAAGAAGAACTTCAGTTTTCACTTGACAGGCTTCAGCTTGAATGAACAGTAAATTATAAAGAGTCAAGAGAAGGGGTTTAACTGAGTGTCAGCAGAGAAATATTTCTTGTAACAAAATTAATTGTCATTCATCATATCAATTAAAGTTGGGGAGCACAGTTCCATGGCAGTTTAAAACAGTTTCAGTCATAGCTGACTCATCCCCGTAATTTATTCCTTCCCTTGCATAAGCTGCACAGTCCCATCTACCTTTGCACTGATTTGATTGTGGTGAATCAGTTCAGGGAGCTGGAGGACAATGAAGAGCCTACAACAGAGCAGCAATTAGCTTTCAGCCAGCTCACATCACTCCATGATGTGCTGCACGAACACCAGGAACGGCGCAGGAGAAGAGGGAAGGCTCCAAGGCAGAGCCCATCTGTCACCAGCCTCAGCTCCCATGCACACTGCTGCTGCTGGTTCCCACTTTCATCCAGAGCTCCCTCGGGCACAACCAGCACTGCTCCACCAGAGGCAGGAGGAGTCTGGGCCACCTCTCCCAGTACCAGGTACACCCCAGAGCCCCAATTTCTCAGGCACTACCCAGGTCAGCGGGGCAGCGTGACCCACCCATGTCTGATGTTTGCTATGGGGCTCCTTCAAGCTGCACTTTTATCTGCCCATAACTACTAGAAAGCCAAAGAAGGGGATGAGGAACCACCTTCCCCTCATACACCTCGTGCTTGGATCAGTGCTAGTTCTGGTGAGAAAGAATGGACACAACACATAGCAAATCTGACCCATGCTTTCAGCGGGCATTTAAAGAGAGAAAGTCGGCAGGACAGACACTCTTACTTCTTGCTTTTGTGCTGTATTTGAAATAAAACTCATGATTTAGAAAACCTATGCAGAATGCAGATAACCATAACTTCCACAAACAAACTCACCTGCTCCTGGTATCTCTTCCAGTTTTATCTTAAAACCAGTAGTTAATCCTGCCTCAAGCATATTCCAACCACCTTTATGTCTGCATAGAGAGCAGTCATTAGCCAACTAACAAAACCATCCTTCAAGCACCATACCTCAGGTCATCAAAGTTTTACCTCTGCTTTTTCTTCTTGCCCAGGTTAGACACAAAACACACCACTAAAAACTATTTTTCAAAAACAAGTATGATGTAACTTGGTAGGGCTGGTGAAATCAACACCTACTCCTGGTTACCACTGTCCTTTGGGGTTAAAAATTAACACTGGTTTTCATTTTGGCTTCCCCAAGCTGCTGCCTTCGTGTGATGGGGTACACAACTGGGAGGGTGAAATTCCCAGCCACCTCAAGCCATATCTCACTGCCAGTGCTATGTGGTAACTCAGAAGCCAACTCAAACCAAATTCATACCGTGAATATTCATGTCAGAATTCTGGGATCTGCCTCTGAACTCACAGTAATCAGCTAAACACGTGTTGAAGAATGCAAAACCTACATTTTAAAATGCAGACACATGAAAAATACTTTTGCCTTCAACTGGTTTTAGTTTCAGGTGTAATTAACATTTACAGGAAAGGTCCTTCCTCTTTCTGTAATTTATTTAAAGCTCAGAAAAATCAGTGGAGTTGTAAGCAGAGAAGTTCATTGTCCTCCTTCAAAGCTGTAAAAGATACAGATCTCGTTCCAGCCTATCAAGTTTGTGGAAAAGGAACAATTTCTCCAGCAGCTTTAAGCAGCTAAAGATGCATATAAGTACCAGGAGGATTTTGTAAAGGATCTTTAAGCCGGCTAGGCAGCTAGCTCCTGTTTTTGTTAACAGCAGATAAGCATCTAACCCGATTAGAAACTTCTAAATCCGAGTAGCACCTTCCGTACCTGTTACCTGCACACCAAAGTGAGCATCCACGAAGCTGGGGAGTGGTTTGAGTAACCAACTTAGGGCTGCCCTGAGTGGGTTTTGTTTTTATTCAAAAGTCGATCAAAAATAAGTTTGCAACAACAACTTCCATCCCAAAGACAGCTTCCCGTTAGCAGTTTCTAAGTGTCAAATACCAGATTAAAAAATAGAATTACTCAAGTAAGATAAACCAGCACTGCATTCATGACACAGCCGGGAATTCAGCAGCAGCTCTCCTTAGCCTCAGTTTAAAGAATCCCACCCTTTCCCAGGCCATGAATTCCCACATTTTGTTACATTATGCATAACCCTGAACACAAGCAAACAGAAGAGGTTATTTCTCAACACACTTAGTTCCTCAGTTCAGTTCACCAGCCAGCTGCACAAACAGCTTCACCAGCACCAGGCTGGGAGCACAGACACCGCTTCAGCCTCCCAATTGCCCTGGGATACAGCAGGATGCTCCCGCAGGAAACTCGGGCAGGAGCCTGGCATCCTACAGCACGCACACCTTGGTGGGGCACACAAACCCTCAACACCGCCCTAAATCCTCCCGTGAATCCCATTACCAGTACGCAGGTTCATAAACCAATAAGCCCCTGGGAACTACCCTTTTATGGGAAAATTAGTCATTCCTACCCACAAGGCAAGATTTCTTGCTCATCTGATACAGATAGCTGGCGTACAATTGAGGAGATTTGGTCAACTCGCTCCCAAGACTGACTCTTCTGAGCGTGCTTAAGATGAAGCAGCTGCTAATTTTCAAAACTTATTTACAAAGATGAACAAAACTGCCTCCAAATTAAATGCTTTTCAACTCTTACTGTTGTGTTTCTCCCAAACAACACAGCTCTCTTAACCAGCAGCTATGGAAACTGTTTCATCAATTCTCCCTTGAAAACTCTCAGCACCACACCCATCACGAACAGGGATTCTTCTCCTTGCTTGATTGCTAATTGCCTCTCACGAGGCACCGATTCAATCCTTCTTCTGCGCAGTTCACCACAAGGCAGTTTAATGATTCAGTCGTTTCACTGAGTTTTACACGGTCTGGAGACTGAGGGAGGTTTATACTTGAACACCTTCGAAATCCTAACAGAAATCAGGGAGAAGGAGACAGGCAAAGAGCAGGATCCAGTCCCAGGTATCTGTAGGTGCTTCTTATGTAAACGCCAAATGTGACTGAGGTCTGACATTTATTCCCCAACTTTGGGTCAGTGACTTCTTCACTCTGTACTAAAACTACAGGAAGAGCCTGTATTTCATTCTAGCATCACCATCATATTTTCCTTCTTTCGTTTTTACTGTTTTTAAGCATGTCAAGGGTTCCTGCTTACATGAAGGGATACAACCGTGAACAAACTGATAAAAACATCTAAATATAGCTCGGTGAGGTCAGAACATGGCAGAACAGGGATAACACACCAGGAATTTTTGTGAGCCGCACTCACAGGCACAAATTCCTCTCCAAATCACATGAAGCACTGTCCTGTGCAGGGCCAGGAGCTGGACTCCACAATCCCTGTGGGGATCCCTGTTCCAACTATGATTCCATAATAAGCACTCCTATGAACACAGCCTGTGACACACCAGAAACATCAGACACTAATCCCGTGATTGCACATGCACCCAGCAACCCAACCTTCTTCCTAAATTAACTGTTAACATTTTGGTTAAAAATGCATTAGGGACTAATAATACATATACCTGAAAAAAATTATAAAGTTTGAATTTAAAATGTAAACAGATGCCCACTTGCTTCAAAATTATCAATGCATTTCTACCATAGAGTAATAGAAAATGCAATAAAGACATATACTAAGAAAAAAATACCAAACCAACAACCTGTGAGAAAGACAAAGCTGGTTCCAAGCCTTTGGAAGGCATCAATCCTAATGGCCCTCCAGAAACATTAACATGAAAACCAGAAGTTAAAATTCTCACTATTTTGATGAAATTTGTGATTTTTCTATATGCAGTGTTTTTTACAGGAAACTTGTTGCCATAATAAGTTCACTCCTGACAACGTCTTCCCTCCACCCCGCCTTTGGCCTATTCTGGGCAAATTTGAGAATTATACACTTTTACCTACAAGAAACCTCCCAGCCTCCACTACGCAGACTCCAAATTCCTCAAAAAGAAGCAATTAATGGATTCTTTACCACAGGAAACGTAACCAAATCCAGTAAAAGGAGAAGATCTGGAATGCCAGCCTTTGGAGCGTTTCCGACAGAGCTGCTTCAGTCCCTTGGCAGCACAAGGCACCAGTGTGACAGCACACAGGAAGGAAAAGTCCACCGAGTAACCAGCCCGGAGAAGTTTCGCAACCCGCCTGAAGTGAAGATTTTGCAAGATTGTCTGACATATTTGTCAAGAAAGTCACTGATCTGTCGAGAAAGAACAGGTTAGCAAAGAGCCTGGCTGAGGATTTGAATTGATACTGCTTAATCTCGTTGATTTGGAGCAATATGACCACACAGGTTTTGGTCAAGTGCACAGATGAATGACGAGCCAGCCCTGCTTCCTGACTGCTGTGACAACGGCAATATTGGCTGTGGTAGGAGACACACAGTCACATCTCGTGTTTCAAACATGGTCAGCACTGACACAGCCTTTTGTCACTACCTTTTTTCCTCCCTCAGGTGGGTTTACACAGCCAAGAGGAAAAATCACCCTCAGAGCTGTGAAAACAGCTGCACCAGGTAGCAGTAAAATGACAATTCCTCAGGGTCTCAGCACTGACAAGTCACTGTGGAGCAGCACTCCTCCAAAAGACTTGATTCTCCAAGGAATCTTTGCAAGGGTAGGCAAGAACACTCAAATTCTGGTTTTTTTTCCTCCCCTCTATATACACTGAGACTTATTCATACAGACACTTGCCCAGATTTGCCAGCACAGAACATGACACCACTTTAGCCATCCTCATTTCTCATCAAACACTGCTTTTTCTCTGAGCAAACACCACTTCCTCACTGATCTCCTCAGCAGTGTCTTCACTACCCAGAAGTATTTAAAAATTTCAGGAGCAGCTTCCAGGCAACAATAATAAATCTTTTCACTACCAGTGACACTGTGTTCATTAAGAACAATCTCTGTGGAGATTAGTGAGTTTTACCTATTATGAAACAGGGCATCAGACACTCCCAGCCATCTGAAGCATGACCTTCAAAACAAGTCCCTTCAGCACTGCTACCTTGCTGCATTTTCCTCATCGTGGGGAAAAGAAACGAGCACAAATCCAAGGAAAGCCACTTTACAGGTGACAAGGTGACAGAATTACTTTAGATACATTCTATTTTTTATGCTCTGTCCACAGCTTCCCTACAGCCATGCAGCTCAGTACTGCACATCTCCTGTAAAAAGCCACACGTTCAAAGCAAGCAGCAAAAACGGGGTTTCTTTTAAGCCAAAATATTTTGATTCTAACTGACAGTAGTACATTTTTAGGTACAAGACAAACATTCTTTATTTTAATCCATCTCCACGGCAGTACTGTTTTGTTAAAGATATCTCTCTTCACGAGTTGTTTACAGCCACGGCAAGAAAAAAAAAAAAATCCAAACCATTACAAATTAAATCTGCCGAATGAGAAAAGCCTATTCTCCGTTTCGTTTCCTCCACGCATTTCGCAACAATTCAGGTCTCATTTAGCTCCTGCGGTGGGTTATCAGGCATTTCGGCTGGGTCACCGAGTGCCAGCAGCCCGGGCTCTCCATCCGAACCGAGCCCCGAGGGTGCCACTCACCGAGTGCCACCTGCCGCCCTTGGGGACAGCACCGGAGCCTGACGCCAAAGCGGAACCGCAAGGAGAACACGAAACCGCTTCGAGCAGCTCGGGAAGAGAACTGGATCCCGGGCTGTCTCTTTCTTTAAGATGGTGAGCAGTAATTTACCAGAAATTTCCTCAAAGGACAACGCTATAATCATGTTTCCTCAATAACTCGCAGATGACATGTCTAGCGTGCAATTCTGTGCGCGCATCTTTCCACGGCCAGACTAAACTTCTTCTGTGCCCAAACCAAGTCTTTCTGTCCAAAATATATATTAAAAAAAAAAAAAAAAGAAAAGAAAAAAAAAAGGAGGGAGGGAGAAAATCCCACAAGGAGAAAAAAACCCCAACAACCGAACAACGCCAGCTCTTATTTTGCATAGTTAAAACTAACCATGAGTAATAATCAACCCCAACAGCACCGAGCATTTTGGGAAGTCAGATTAAAGCGTTACTCAAGTAACTTTCACCACAAATTTTTGCAGGATGACTAATGAGGCGCGAGCTTGCAGTTTAGCCACAACCCCTGCGAGTAACCTGAAGTCCCCGCCTGACACAGGATGTGTCAGGAAGTTTGAAGGGCTAAAAAGCATCATCTCGTCAAGGAGCACACACATTCAGGCGACCTCCAGCAAAGAACACCATTTTCTCCCCTCTGAGGTCCGCCAAAGCCCATCCTTTGGTGCCACCGCCTCAGCACTACGCTGTCTAGAACCCCGATGTTAATAATTAACCCGCTGCGGGTTAACGAGGTGACCCCGAGAGCTCTGCGAGTGTCCCCGCTCCTCGCGTCCCTCCCCTCCAGCCAAGGAGCGGATTGCAGCAGCTCCTGGCACTGCCGCAGCCCCACGGCTCGGGCTTTCTCTGGAAAAACCTCACGGCTTCGGCAGCGCCAACGCCGCCTCCCCCCCCCACGGTAAAATAAAATAAAACAAAATACTTAAAAAGCGAGGACAAACATACGGTGGCCTGAACCGGCCTGAGTTTCATCCCTGCCCCAGCAGACCGTGCCTCTCGCCGCTCCGGCTGCAACATGTGCCGGCTGCCGGGGCAGGGATTCCGCGCCCGAGTGCTGTGACCCCACCCCGCCGCCGCCCGTCACCTCCCAGACGGGGAAAAGGAAAAAACCCGGCCCTAAAAAACCCCAGGTTTATGTGTCTCCGGCCGCTCGCCCCCCGCGCCGCCAGCTCGCAGCGGTCGCCACGCAAACAAGCGAGAGGCGACGGGGAAGGGAAACCTCAAGAGCTGGAAAAAGCACAAAATCACGGGAGGTGAAAATTAAGTTAAAAAATTAGAATTTTTTTCCTTGCCGCCCGTCCTTCCTCA
>VXBR01003216.1:113052-131417 GCA_013400215.1 Cisticola juncidis | reverse complement strand
CGGGCGGGGCAGCTGCCGGGGGTCCCCGCGCGCGCCGGGGCCGTCCCCGAGGTTGGCGGAGCGTCGCTCCCTTGAGAGCACGCGGGCGGGCGGCTTGGCTGGGGCGGCCCCGTGCCCGGCAGGACGCGGTGTCCTCCCGGCGCTCTGCCGGCGCCGAGCCCAGGCTGTAGAACTAGGGGGTATTTACCTCGGAAAAGGTGCTTGTGTTGTTGGAGGAGCGAGGGGAAGGGGGACAGGCACCGCCGCGTTGCCGCTATTCGCCTTCCAGCCGCGCCAGGTGCTGCTCCCTCCCTGTGGAAACGGGCACCCTCCCCCTGGGGGCGGCCCCGGGTGACAGTGGCTCCTGCGGCAGCTCCGGTGGGCTGGCAGCGGGCGCCGGGTCCGTCTGTACGCGCTGTTGGCCGCCGAACGTTCTCTCGGGACGGTTTTCCCTCGTTTTCTCTCCACACGACATCAAGCGAAAGACGGCAGCCCCTCCGCCGTGCCCAGAAATGCCGTGTCACGTCGCTTTTTAATGTTTCGTCTTTGAAAGAAACGTTCTCCTTCGCACCTGGCTCAGCTTTTCGTGGAAGTCTTCAAAGCTTTTGGTGCTGAGTCCAGGAGGGAGAAGCAAAGGGGTCGTTTAGGCTGTCAAGGCTTCCCTTACTGAAGAAGCAGTTGGTGAGAATTTCCGATTTTGGAAATTCGCCTTCCAGTGCTGACACTAAATCATGCATGACTCATTCATTAGTAACTGCATTTCTTGTTGTTGTTTGCTTACTTGGTAGGTTGATGAGCCTACAAATCCTAGCCACACATCCCTGTGGAAATAAACCAAAGGAAACTCTCAGGAACCGGGATGCTTACTGGAATAAAACATAAAAAAGTGTGCTGCTGCAGCAAAGAGAGCACATCTTGTCGTGGCCAGATCAATAGCAGACAAATTCAGAGTTCCCACAGGCTGTGAACATCTCAGCTTTTCGTCCTACACAGGATGAAAATGAACACGAGACATTTGTTTCTATTTTTAACACCTGCATTCTTAATCCAGCATAAGGAGAGGCCTGAGCAAAGGAATTGTCTCAATGTCACCTGGCACAATCACTTAAAAATCATTTTCATTGCTAAAGGAGGGGTAAGTATGTCCCCGTGACCCATGGAAATACAGGTTATTCACGTTCATTTTACAGCACTCATTTTCAGCAGTGCTGGTGTGCACAGCCCTAACTAAACACAACTGGTTTGGGAAACAGCATCAGCACCCACTGCACATCCCCAGCCCCCCATACTCTGTGTGTTGAATATTGGATGCCAATAGGAAACCTGCAAGTCTCTTGGAACTGCTCTAAAATCTTCGCTCAGGAGTCTGGAAGAAACGTCCCCCTTCACAGTCCATTGGTGGAGACGTTGCATATTTCATCCCTCTTCAAATATTTATGTATGTACTTCACGTTTGAGTAAAGCTGTCCTTTTCATCAGAGCGGGAGGATTACAGCAAAGGGAGGAATTACCCTAAATCGGCAAACATCATTGTCCATTAAGTAACACCAGGGTTTGAAAGGAGGGTTGAGTGTCTGGCAGCCAGGAGTTGGCTCCGCTGCACAGGAGATTTCAGTTGAGACCAACTGAAAAAAAAAAAAACCCACAAAAAAACCGAAACCCAAAAATCATCTAGAGCAATGTATCTCGTGACTCTGGGTGCTGAGGAGCCTGAAGCTAAAAGGGTTGGTCAATGGCAAAATGATCTGCTGTCTTTGGGGGAAAGACATTTCTCCCTCCTCCCAGTCCCACACCCAGGCCGTGCCTGTTTTATGACAGAGTAGTAAATCATTGCACCTTTTCTTTTTTTTTTTTTTTTTCTTCTTCTTCCCCCTCTTGAAAAGAGAGCAAATCCTTTTGACTGCAGCAGCTTTAATTTGGTTTGAATCTGGAATAATATTTTTGGCTGCGTGTTCCAAAGCACCACTTTCCCTCAGCATCATGCTGCAAATGATGAAGGGCACCGAACATTTCCCAGGAGCCGGGTACTGGCAACTTGTGTGTTCAGGGCATCGGTGTCACATCACTCGATGACACAAATTCTTGTTGCCTGCCCGAGTTTTTCCATGGGTAGTGTGGCATGCACAACAGCCAGAAAAGATAATCTTTTCAAAAGATTCAACTCTCGTTTTTTTAATCAAATTCAAATAGTTTCTAGATATTTGTTTTTTTATTTTTTCCCAGGTTATTTATTCACAGTATTTCACTGTAATAAAAGCTGACCTGGGAACTGCTGCGTTTACATCAAGGGAAACGAGCTATGTATATTGGCCTTTTCCCTAGCATTTGCCTGTTAATTAATAATTGGTACATTGCCAGGAGCAAAGGAGAAGTAGGAACGAGATGCAAGTTATAAAATCCGCAAGGTTATCTCGCTGTCCCTGCAGCAAAGCAAGAGCGAGAGGGGCAGGACTGAGCCAAGGTGCTGAGAGAAGGGGACAGACTTTGGGTCACTTGCCCCGGGGCCATGCGCTGCATTCCCGAGGGAGCCGCATCCCAGCAGTCCCGGAGCCATCGCGGGGGCACGTCCTCCCCCAGCGACGGGAAAGCAGCAGGAAATTCCCAGGAATTTCCCTGTGTGTTGCCGAGATTCCCTGTGCTGCAGGCACACAGGTACTGAAACACTCCTCCCCACCTGTGAACACTCCCTTGGCTCTCCTGAATCAAAGCCCTTCCATAAGGCCAGACAGCTGGAATTAATTTTCTGTGCTGGACCAAAGCTTGTCCAGGATACCGATCTGCCTGATTTTTGTGGACAGGTTGGTGTGGCTAGAGGACACCTGGAAAGCACAGGGCGAACCCTTCTGTGACCAAAGAGGATAACAACAGGAGATAAGAGGTTAAAATGTAAATAATGGCAAGAGACTAAAGATTTCTCCCGGGGCATGCAAGCACTTCAGCAGGAGTAAGAAAAAAAATCAAAAAGCAAGGATGACATGCAATTCAAGCTGGAGCATCTCAGTTCCTCCAGGAATGAACCTGTTTTTCCCCACCTGAATATTTGTGCCTGGAACTAAGACAAGCAAAGAGCCTCTCCCAGGGTGGGCAGGGTCTGTCAGCAAGACTTGCCAGCAACATGAGCACAGCATTTCAGTGGTCTCCTCACACAGTCAATTTCCCCACCCTCTGCCCCTGCCACACACAGGCCAACAGCACAGCCAGTGCTACAGAGGTCTGCTGCTCCACTTCTCTTTGTTTTTGTACCTTGGTGATGTGGGGGAGCTGTGGCTGGCAGGTTCAGCTCTGGCAAAACCACTCGAGTTGAAGAGATTGGCACATGTGCTTTAGAACAACACATTTTTTCCTCTGGAGCATTGCAGCAAAGCAGGACAGCACAGAGACAGTGGAAGGAAAGTTGCCCCTGTTGTGTTGTGTGCTGGCATTTGCAAGCTGTGGGCAGAGCTGCACTGTCCTGGTATTGATTTGCCAATAATTACTCCCTGAGCTGCTTGGATTAAAATCAGTTTCCCTGCTCTGGAAGGACGTACCTGCCTTTTCCAGACACAGGCTGCAGTAACTAAAGCTCTCTGCCTCCATGTGGGGCTCCTTTTCCTTGCAGACATAAGGCAGGCACAGCAGTGCAGAGTGCAGGACCCAAGAGAATGGTGAAAAATCCACTTGAAATTAATTTTCTATAGTAGCAGAAACAGGACAATAATTATTTTGGGGGAAAAAAAAACCGCCAAGAAGGCACCTGCTCTATACAAACCATCTTTTTTGTGCCCCAGAAACATGTGCTCCTTGCACCTCTCCTTACCTCTGTTCAGAGGCGTCCCACAGCATTTTGCAGCAAGACCTGAAGAGCTGCAAAACTGAAGAAGCTGCAGCCAAGACTCCTCAAAGGTAAAGAATCTAAGTTACTTTCCTCCTTTCAAAGGAGAAAAGTGTTTACACCTAGGAAAAAGTGTACTGGACCCACTTCAGCTAAACCCCTTCTGCTTGCCTTTTACTTTTTAGCAGATGCAGTTTTAAGCACCAGCAAAATCCCAGATGAGGGAAAACAGCCAGTCCTCACACGTCACTTAGATTTTTCCAAACCATCTTGATTTCAGGCACCTTCTGGACGAGGCTCCCTTAGACTGTCACAGTGCCAGCTTCGGTAACTCCAGTTAAAACAAGTCCTCTGCCTGGGAAGGTGCTGGCATCCAGGCTGGCTGATTCTGGGTGGCAAAGGGAACTGTTCCAGGAGATTTTCCAAGACACTCCCAACTTTGGGCAAAGCTCAGCTTTGGGCAGAGCTGCTGCCACGGTGAAATCCTGCTCAGCCCATGGCACCTGCACACCAGTGGCACAGAGTGTTTTGCCACCAACCTGCGGCTGGTGCTCCTGGCTGAGGGCTCCTTCTTTGGGTGGCAGGAGCAGAAGGGTCACTAAAAGCAGGGTGAAGAGAGTGGCCCTGGTTTGGGCTCATTTTTATGGCAGCAGCATCAGTGTGGAACCCACCTGGGCTGTTTTGGAGCACCCTCCAAGGCACTCAGGAGGCTCTGTCCTGAAGGGGATTTGTGCCAGCTCTGGGCTCTCTGTCAGGACAGCAGTTACCAGCCCTGGGTGCAGGGACCTGCCCAGCGCGTTGGTGCCCAGCTTGCAGAGCCCCTGGAACCTCCCAGCTCCCCATCCTGCACCATTCCCGGTGCTGATGGCTTCCCCAGGGCGCTCATGACTCACCTGGTTTCCCCCAGGACCTGCCATAACCATTTCAGGTGGATTTGTGCTGGTAAAAGCCAGCCCAGAGGCCACGGGCTATTTGCCATTCCTCAGTGCTGATTTACAGGCACTCATTACTGCCCAGCCCACCCGGGGTGCAGGGATGTGGCCCCCAGGCCATCAGAATTACAACAGGTCAAAGAAGGAGATCACACAGCTTTCCTCCTGTTATTGCAGGATCTGCATATAAACTTCAGAAATAAAGAAACAGGACAAAGGGAAATGAAATAATCCACATATCAAGTTTTAATATCCAGTGTCATAGCTGCAGGTTACTGAAGAATGACAAGGAGGGAAGATATCTCCTGCATTAGGGACTGGGATCAGCAACACGATCCCAGAGTAGATCAAGGGTTTTCCTTATGCCACTTGAGGGAGAAATCCCCGTGACAGGGATGTGCTCACTATAAATAAACAAAACTTCAGAAACCAGCAGAAATGAGATCTAGCCTAGTAAATGAGTAAACCACTGCCCCATGCACGGAATCACTGCAGGTTTTGTGCCTGATCCCGTCCACACCGAACCTCCCCCATGTAAACAGTCCTCCGGAGTTAATGGAGCTGTACTAATTTGCAGTGGCTGGAGATGAAGCCTTTGGGGTTAAGCATTTCAGCCAGCTCTGATTGCAGCACCCTGCGGTTACAGGGCTGCTGGATGACTCCAAGGTGCTCCCTGCTCTGGAATAAAAGCATCCACGGCCATTGGGGCAGCCCTCCTCCTTCATAGGTTGTGTCTTCAGACAGAGAAATCCTGTCCTGCCCCGCGGGGAATGGTGCAGTAAAGCTGATTTCTTTCTTTCCTTCCCCCTGGGTATGCACCAATGTTTTCCAGACACTATTTCACTACTGTTGCACTGCTTGCAAGCATCTTAATTTAAATCCCATTATAGATGCACCAGGGGAAAATGATCTGTCCACAGCTGAAATAATAAACTGGAGTGAAAACATCCTTGGGCTGTGAAGAGGCTAGAACAAGCACTAACTGAAATGTATAAACTTACATAACATTATTTACAGAAAGGAGCCCAATTGTCAAAGGCCCTAAGAGAGCTGGAACATGGGAATGTTTGTTCTCCTTGCAAAGAATAATTAATTATGCAAGTTTATAAATTCCAGTTGCTGTGCTTGCTCATCTCCTGATGTGCCTAAGGACTGTCTGGAAGGTATTTATGGTTCCCAGCCACTGGTTCCAGAGGCATTTTTTTAACCTTGTACTTCTGCATGCCATTGCTTCGGAGCATCTTGGAGCAGGGTATTAACTTTACACACCGCGTTCCTCGGCCACAGAAAAATGCAGATTTGTTCTGAGGTCCTGCAGGAGTGAGTTTGTTTTCGGGGGCTGCCTGGAGGAGGCCACCACACGTTTTTCAGAGGGTGGTGGGGTTCTGTGAGTGCAGGGAGAGCCCTGAGCCATGCCCAGGAGCCTGGGATTGAGCACACACCTCTCCCTCCCTCTGCCTGAGCCACCATCCCCTCCTGCCGTGGCTTTGCTTATTTGTTCCTTTGCTGCCAAGAGCAGAGATGCCGTGAAGGCTCTAATGCCCTCCGTGGTTTGATTTGCCAGGCAGGAAGAGTGCCACTAATTACTAAAATGCACTGTGTAGTTTCCCAGCAGTGCCGTGCCCAGCCAGGAATGCCAACCGGCCAGAAGACTCAGGAAATGATTGCTGCCTTCCAGGCTCCTCTCAGAAACACTATGGATTTGGGGTTTGTGCTGTGATTGCTCTTTTTCTCCCATCCACTCCTGTAAAATGTCACTCCTCAAGGGTCTGAGGCGCTTGCTGGCATCCAAAAATGCCATTAGTGCAATTACCTGGTTTTATGTCTTCTCCAATACCATCCCATTACAAGAGCTAATGGCTGAGTGCTGGAGTTCCAGCACTGCTGGCCACTAAGGGAATTAAAATGCAAGTGCCAAGTCACCTGTGTGCAGAGAAAGTAATAAACAGCAAAACATCTTTGGGGAAATCTCTCTTGTGCCTCCTTGCAGACAGATGCCCTCTGACAGCTCCACATGTCAGGGACCTCCCGTTGCTGCAGTAACCCTGCAAGAAGCCCCAGGGTCAACCCCCCCAGGTGGGCTCTCCACCCTGACATGCCTTCGAACCTGTTTTCCTGCAAATTCTTGCACTGCAAGACCACTAAAAGGAGGGAGGAAGGGCAGAGCATTTGGGGACTTGAGCTCGGGGTTGGGCAGCCCCATCACATCTGAAGGGAAGCTCCACAGCACCACCCACAATTTTGTGCTGGCACAAGCAGCTCGGGTGATATCCCAAAATAACACTTCCCAAGTGGCCCTGGCAGTTCAGAGGTGAGACTGCAGCTGCACCCTCTTGCCACCTTTCCATGGGAGGTGACACACTGTGTCCTCTGGGACTCCTATGGCCCTGGGGAAGCACCCAAGGGAGTTATACTACTGGGAAAAGGCATCTTTGGTGCTGTGTGTCCTTTCTGAGGAGAGGGGGCCTCTTCCACAGCTTTGGCAAAGATTGCCTAAACCAGTGTGACCTGGATGGGTGGAAACAGCTGGATTTTGGGGCACTGAGGGGAGGAGGCACTGATGGTGATGGCTGCCTGTCCCCCTGTGCTGGCATCTTTACGCCCTGGCACGGTGAGGGAGTCCCAGGAACGCAGCTCTAGCCTTCACAGTGGATTAAATTACACCCCCAGCCACAGTTCCCTGCGATTTGGGAATAATTTTTGAGGAGGATTTTAATAGGCCCAGCTTCAAGGCTAGAAGCCCTCGCCTGTTTTTCCAGTCTCAAGCCACATGAAACACAACACATTAAAAAGTCATCAGTAGCTGCTGCTACAGGACCACTGCATTCCCCTTATTCAAAAGGCTCCCTCTGTCCCCAGCACTGAGGACCTCTTCATAAATATTTGGAATGAATGAATAAACTGTTGATACTCCCCAGAAGGAGAAGAAAACTTTTCTGTGAGCAATCTGTGTCCAGTGTGAGCCTCGGGGTAAAACTTTTCTGATGCTTGTGCACCTACAAACAGTCAGTAAATACCTAAATCAGGAGATCTCCACAGAAAAATGGTGAGCAATTTGTTTTATCAATAGGTGGCAAAGAATTGACACACAGAAAAGAAAATCTCCTAAAATATCCCTGAGTTTATTAAAAAGCCCAAGCACAGTAAAATGTGGAGATTATGGGCTCCTGCGGAATCCTTCCCATTGTGTGAGACACAATGAGAGCACAAACACTACTATTTACATTTGCAAAAAGGGCCTGTAAAAAAGAAAAATTAAAAAAAAATGCCCTGCCCTGCCCTGCCTGGCTCTGCTCTGCCCTGCCCTGCTCTGTCCTGCCCCTGTGGGCGCAGCTGCCAAAGCCTAAGGACACTGCAGTGTGGCAGGAGCTGTGTCCCAGCTCCTCCCCTGGCTGCTTTTGAGGACTGGGCAGGAAAGCCTCCCACAGGTGGGACTCCCTCCTTCAGCCCTTCTCCCTGCTGCTTCTCCCTCCCTTTCCCCCGCTGGCCATGCTGGGCTGCTCGTTCCCTTGCTGGGAAGTGACACCTGCCTGCTTCCCTGAAGGAGGAGGAGGAGGAGGAGGAGGAGGCCCTGGAGCCACACTGCCGGCCTGGCTTAGCACATGGACACAGGAGCTGCGGCCGTGGCAGGAAGCGCAGTGGTCTCCAAAGGTCTCTCCACTGGTCTCCCCAGTAGCCACCAGGGCTGTGCTGGGATGTCTGCTCAGCTGGATCCATGCAGGGCTCCAGCAGCCCCAGCCATGCAGGAGTTGCCTGACCATGCATTCAGGATGAGTCTGGTTTACACCTGGGCCCTGGGCGAGGATTTGTGAAATCTCTCCTGAGCAGGAGCTTTCATTTCCCAGCACCAGAGAGATACTTAGCAGGAGCACAGCTAGGAAGTGAGATCCCAACAAAAGCCACGGGTGCTTGTGCCTTTCACTCAGTGAAGCATCCACCCATAAAAACACACCCCTTCAGACCTCAACTAAGAAAGTATCCAATTATTTCTTAAATGTCCCCTACACTTTTTGCCTTGGCCTCCTTGCCTTGTTAGCCATTCCACATATTTATTATTCTTTGCATGAAATAATACTTCCTGACATCTGTTCCCAGTTTGTTTCTCTTTAATTTCCATTTATAGCACATTTTCCTATCCTCTGACCATGTTAAAATAAAACAATAAGTATGTTTGACACAGTGCAAGTTACTTAAGATCGTGATCCTTCCCTGACCTTGATTTTTTTAAAGTATGTTCTAAAACACAGAAAGCACTTGAATGAACTTAGTTGAAAAAGGCAACAGAAAGCTCAGAGAATCACAAAGCACTCATTTCACAGCAGTGCTGCAGCCAGTGACTCAGGGAGCAGCACGAGGAGCAATTCGTGGTCACAGCCCAGTTCCTCTCTGACAAGGATCAACTGAAGGCATTTGGGGAAACAAAAGTGCTGGGGGTTCCACCAGACGAGAAGGCAGAACCAGAAGGTTGTCAGAGAAAAGGCAGCAGTGGGACAGGCACGGCAAAGGAAATGTTAATTCCCTGTGCAGTGACACAAATTGGCTGGAGGGATGTTTTCCCTTCTGACCAGGCAGATGGGAAAAGGTGCCCTTCCCTTGCTCTGAGGAGATTTCGCATCCAAGTGCAATCTGGCAACTCCATAAGCAATAAACTCTCAAGGAGAAGCGATGAGGAGTGCTTTAGTTATGGCACGAGAACATTTTGTGTTGTCATCTCTATATTGGTACAAGCCCTCAATGTAATTTTAGCTCAGGAGGAGGCTGCTTGTGAAGCGAATATAAAATGGCAAGAAGCAATGTAGCCTCCAAAAAATGTGTGCAATGTAGCCTCCAAAAAATGTGTGTACACCTTCCAGCCAAGTGACAGGGCAAACCAGGAGCCACGACTGTCACCTTTTTATGGAGCACCAGGCAGCTCTCCTGGAAGGAAGGCCTTCCCCCTGCTCAGGACAAGTGTGGTGGGACATCCTGGGCAAGGTCACAGCCCTGCGGGAGACACAGGGAACCCTTCTGGGAATCTCTGTCAGCGCAGGGGCAGCAGCTGCTCTGCACTGGGGTGTTCCAGCACAGACAGGGGCACTGCAGCAGCCAGGAGCCAGCAGGGCACTGCAAATCCTGTGCCCCTGAGCTGCCCCTGGCAGATTCCTTCACTCACACAATTGTTTTACTGATAAGGTCTCTCAGCCTGCCAGGCTGCATTTTCTCTTACCTACATTCCGAGCTGAGTGTGTACACACTTAGAAACCTTGGGTTTCTGTGGACAGACCCACAGCTGGCCTGTCATTTCTTTCTAGTGCAGCTAGCAAGTAATTTGTGAGTTCCCATATGAAGCTGTTTTGAGAAGTTCCTTTAACACAACTATCTATTCTGAGGGTGAAAAATGCACCTGTAATAACAAGGGATTTGTCCCATGAGAATCAGTAAAGAAAACATGTAAACAATCCAAGAATAGATAGATTTCATAGACAATTAAAATGTCTTTTACTAACCAATAGAATAATTAACAAGAAAGCTATTAACCAATTAGAAGTTACCCTCAGGGTTTGTAAAACTGTATAAAAGTTAAAACTGTATAAAAGCATGCTGCCATAATAAAGAGAATTCTTCTGAACTTTCACTGCGTCCCTCTGTGTGCCGCGGCTGCCTCAACAACGACAGGTTCCATCTGAGGAGATGGAGAAGCAGCCACAGCTCACAGAGGTGGATTTGTCCTATAAAGTCCATGGTTTGGAAGCATGAACATGAGCTCCCTCTAATCTGCCTGTTTCTTCTGCTCATTTATCCTCTGCCACAACTGGCCAATTTACCTTTGCTGCTCATCCAGCCCAGCATCCACAGCATCTGGGAGAGTCCAGAAATGACTGGGGGGGAAAAAGAGAAAAGCTGTGCTACACTCCAAGGCCTGATTATGCAAAGCTTTGTGGAAACAGTGTTGCTGCTGCTCTGGAAAACAGGTCGGGAGGAGGGAATGAGAAAGTTTCACAGTGTGGCTTAGCCTGTTCTTGGGGTTATAATCTGGATTTAACCAGCACCACCTATTTTATGTGCTGAAATAGGAATTATGAAAAGGTATCAAGGGTCATTTCTTTGTAAGTTGCAATCTCTTTATTTGGTTAAGTAGTCTGAGTCAACAAAGTCATACTTTCCTCTATTTCTGACAGTTTCTTCAGCATCTGGCTCACCCTGGCCTCATCGAACTCCAGGCAGAGAAACTCCGATTCCTACAAAAGAAGAGAGAACAATATTTGAGAGAAACAATTATGTTTGATCCCTGTGCAGAAAGAAACGTCTGGTGAGGAATTTGACAGCTTAACTAATTTGGCAATTGATTTTCTTGCATTTTCCTGTTGGAAAACCCAGGTGGGATCTGCCCGAGGCAGATGTGTTCGCAGGAGACTGCATAAGAAATCCTGGAGTATGTCTCACAGCATTCCTTGATCAGGAAGCACTGGAAAACTCAGGTTATCAAGCAATCCACGAGTTAACCCCTGCAGCTTTGAGGAGCAGCAGGCACAGACAGAGCACAGAGCCTTGCTGAGTTCACCACTTTCCATGGATACCAGCAGACCTGGACAGCAGCATCACCCTACCCTGAGCAGCTGCTACAAACTGGGGCTGCAAAGCCAACGCCTCTTCAGCTCCTGCTGAATCTCCCCAGTCTGAGCATCCTGATTTCTAGAAAAGTCCAGAGCAGGCTTTCACCAACAACTACTGCAGGAGGTGCAGCTTTTCTCACCGCTCCAAAATAACCCCAGTCCCTGTAACACATTTCAAGTCTGGTTTCACAGACTGGATCTGACAAGAGCTCTCTGTAACCTGACCTCCCACGTGTGTTCCAGCCAGGGCCGGTTTCTGTCCCGACCTTTGGGGAAGGAGTGGCAGTGCCAGGCTGTGCAGGGACCTGCTCCTCCACGGGATGACCCCCGAGCCCAGGCTGTTGTTGACATCTCAGGCTCTGCAGCCACAGCTCTGCACCCTGAGCCATGTGAGCCCATCCACAGATTTAATCAGGCCAGCGCTGCCCGTGCACCCTCTGAGGTCTGCTAAAGCTGATTTCATGGCTGAATCACACGGGGAATGTGAGTGGACAGGAGGAGATGGAGGTGCCTACTTCTGGAGAAGATGTTTTCGCCTGAGCCTAATGCAGAAGGACTTTTTTGTTGTTGTTGTTCCCCTCTTCAGGTTTTGTCAGTCAAAAGGAATGTAAGTTGATCAAAACAAAACTCTTTGATTACACAAAACTCTTTGATTACACAAAGACACTGCCACTTCATACAAGTGTAAGTGCACTCAGGAAACATTCTTTTAGCTATAAAGCAGCTAAAACCCTCCCATGTGGACTGGATGGTGCCTGTTTATCCACTCTCATGTGGACCAACCTAAAACCTGACCCCTGTAAATCAGGCTGCTCAGAACTGAGCTCCCGTTTTATTAAATGCTTTGTTAGTTTATCTTCCCATGAAAAATGGAACAAAAAATAAGATGGAGCCGTGAAATACAGAAATCCTTATTCCTTTCCTAAGGTGTCCTCCAGCAGCAGCACAAATGTGGTATCCTTCATTTCCTGCTCATCTTCAGCAGGAAACAGGGCATCCCTTCTGACCCTTGCTACTGCTAAAAAATAATTCAGCCCCCTTGGAGCAAAGCAAAAGCAAAATCAGCCACAGATTGGAAGTCCTGAAGCCCAGCACTCTGTCTGGGCTGGAATCTGGAGTTCATCTTCAGGCATGGAAGGGCTCGATGCCCTCAGGAAGGTGTGGGAATGGACACCCTGCAGCAATGTATCTGAATAACTTAGAATACAAAATGTTCCATGCAAACTACCACCTGTAAGTATTGTTATTATTAGCAGCACTTTTAAAATGTATCAAAGTTACAGAAACACAAACTAAAAATAAGAAGAGCCTGAGAAACTAAATACCAAGACAACAAAAATGAGATAAAGGAGGCCATAAAGCTCATAAAAGACTGTAACCAATCAAATTCCCTAAAAGACAGGCTGAGTTCATAAACAAAGCAGAGGAACCAATCAAGAAATGCATGAACATGTAAACAGCAGTCTTAAAATCTATAAATGTAATATAATGTAAACAGTAAATGACTTCTGCTGAAATTATACTCCTTCTCTCGCTCAGAAGTCCTGAGCTCCCACAACACCCATTTCCTGCAGCCTTGGTTTTGTCCCTACACACTTTCCCACCCCTCCTCCCCTTTCACTCCCGAGCCCGGACTATAAAAAGGAGCTGCAAAACAAAACATCCAAGAAACACAAACTGCCCCCAGCCTTGAAGCAGGATTTCTAGGAGCTGCAACAACAGAGTGCTGCAAAAATATTTATATGAGAGACTAAGAGAAGCACGACTTTTTCTGTCTCAGTAACTATACTTAAAAACCCCATGTATTTTTAGAAAACCAACTCTCACAAACTGAAAACTAAAAAACAAATTAAAAAAAATTAAAAAATACAATTGTTCTCTACTGCATCAGTTTGGCCAGCTACTTAAAATGCTTTCTAGCAACTTTGATACAAGTCATATTTTTCTGTTTTAGCCACTACGTCGGAACAACAGAAAGAAACCCCTCCGAATTCTCATCTCGTTTTATTCCTATTCATTTCCCCTTGATTGGAGGCCTCCTACAACAACATTCAGCATTTCAAAGCCACCAGCCTAGGCGCCAGACCCACTCTCAGAAGCCGTCTCAACTCGACGCGGTGCTTGTAAGATCATTAGTGCTTCTTTGTCAAGGAATTATCCCAGCTTGAATTACCAGGAAAGCGCTCTTCAGACAGTGCAAAAGCATCAGCTTGGGATGCCTGTGTGTGCAAACACCGCCAGCCAAGTGCTTCTGGACTTGTGCACCCACGCAGCTGCTTCCTGGAGCACTGGGAGAGATTTTATTCCCTTCTATTGTTTTAGGGTTTGCCTTAGAGTGGGGTGTTTAAAGATTTCGCTTCCCCTTGCATATGTAAAAAACCCATTCTGTAATGTCACCAAAACTTGCCTTCAAAACAGCCTGGTACCTTTCATTGTGATTATGAACACACATTCATTTTCAGCCTCACCATTTTTTTTTTTGGTCAACAGAGACAAAAAAGAAGTCAGAATTCCAATAAAATCTATTAACAAAAGTAAGAGAGTTCAGAAGTGCTGCCTTTTTTGGGACATTTTGGTTAAACCAGAGATGTGGTAGCACAGATGAGTATCTGACTGGTCCCATTAACAGAAAATAAGGCTGCAAACACAAAAGCCGGTGGGGGGGATAAATAAAACAAGGAGCTGGTCCCCAAGACATCACCGAGCCAGCACACAGCAAACGTGCCCGGGAATTCACAGCACATCAGCTCCCCCAGCAACACCCACGGGCAGAAAAAAAAAGTCATTTTGGTTCCAAGGCATTAATTAAACACAAAAGACAAAATACTCATTTCAGAATAAATCAACTGCCGATTTTTTTCCCCCAATTTTGCAAACAAGTGTTAAGAGATTGCTTCTCTGGAGTAAAAGAAAATGCATGCATGGGTTTAGGTACAACCTGCTGTTGCCAAATTCTGGTTTATCTGGTAGTGTCAATTCTCCCACTTCCTCCAAATTTGCTAATTCCATGTAAATACCATTCAAATAAAACATCTGCAGGGACTACCCTGTAAGTATTATCCCAAGTCACAAGTGTAGTTGTATTTCAGCAGGAAAATCAATCACAGAATCACAGGATGGGTTGGGTTGGAAGGGATCTTAAAGCTCACCCCTAGACAGGGGCACCTTCCCCTGGACCAGCTTGCTTCAAGCCCCATCCAACCCGGCTTTGAACATTTCCAGGGATGGGGCATCCACAACTTCTCTGGGCAAACTGTGCCTCATCCCCATCGCAGTCAAGAATTTCTTCCCAATATTTATTCTAAACCAACTCTTTTTTCGTTTAAAACCATTCCCCTGTCCTGTAACTCCATGACTGTGCCCAAAGTCCCTCTCCAGCTGTCTTGGAGCCCCCTTTAGGCACTGGCAGGGGCTCTAAGGGAACTGAGACTGGAAGGGTCTTTCCAGAGTCTTCTCCATGCTGAACAACCCAAACTGGCTCAGCCTGGCTGAGATGCTCCAGCCCTTCATCACTCTCCATCTCTTCATCTCTCAGCATCTTCATCACTCTCCTCTGGACTCATTCCAGTGAGTCCATGAGGATTACTGCTCAGTAATGGTGAACCATGAGCCTCCATCCTCATGGCTCAGTACCAGAGCAGCTTTTGCCTGAGCCAGAACCTGCTCATAGGCTTGAAAGGTACAGAAATGCAGACCTTAATTAAAAAAAAAAAAAAAAAAAAAAAAGGTGAGGGGAGGGGGGGAATAGAAAAAAAAATCCCAATGCCCTCCCCAATACCAAAAAAAGGCAAGAGAAAAGAAATTAAACACCACATGCCCCACCCCCCAAAATCTCAATATAACCAGAAATTCAAAATGGAAATTAGACACTTTTTAACAGTGCAAGGACACATTCTCCTTGGAAAAGGCACATCCAGAAGTCATTTTTGCAACAATGCTGCCAAGCTCTATCACAGAACCCTTCCTTCACTGCGGAATATCCTTACTCATTACTGTGGGAACTTGGTACTGTGCTGCCCAATGGCAGAAAATAAACCCTGATAAATTCACTCCTGCACTGTGAACTTGCTCCCAAACCTTTCTCTGGGGTGACTCCCCAGGGCTGCCTGGCTCAGAGGGACCTGTCCTGGCACATGTGCAGAGTTCTCTCCCATCCCCTCTTCCATGCAACCCCTGCTGCAGGAATGTCCATCTTGCATGAATGATCCAGAAAGAGGACAAACACTGGATTTTATCTTGTATTTCATTCTTCAAAAATCACAGTAATAGGACATTAAACTGGGTAGTCCTACTGGGTGGAAATATTTCATGTCAGATGTTTATGAGAGCAATTTATTTTTGCCATTTAGATTCTCATCTTAGGAACATCTGATAAATGGCAGAAAGAAAATAAACCCACAAAAAGTTGCCACAAACGAATGCAGAATGACGAAAGCGTGAGATGCTGCATTGATTCTTCCATCGCATTGCATCAATCGTGACCCCACCGCAAACTTCTGGAGTTACTTTTATATTCATTAATATTCCGCAAGATATGCTGGGGCATTTGATAGCGGCAGCAAAATCTAGATAATTCCACAAAAATGCAATGGATTATAATCCATTGATTTCATACCCCCACATTTCTGACAATACTAAGTTCATTATTTTTAATTCAATTCGGAGCTATTTTTGATACATATCCACAATCATGCCGTTCAAAAACTCTAATGTAAAGTGCAATTCATTTTCATAATACTGTATAAAATAAAGCACAAATATTTGTATCTGCAAGTGCCTTTTAATTCTCCATCATTTTGGTATTACATGAACCAGGAACCTCTTAAACAAATTATTATTACATCCCCTTAAAAAAAAAGTTAACTTGATTGCAGATTTTTTAATACTTTTAATGTAACATCAAGCCTGTAATATCACAGATCAAGCAGATTAAGGATTGCAGAAAATAGAACAATTCCAGAGGATAAAAATAGGTCCCTGATACTGCACAGCAAATGTAAAGTCATTCCTTTTACGTTATCGGCCTCCTGAAAACAGTCACACATTTTAGATCCTACATGAAAAATGAGCATTTATGGATGCAGCTTTAACCTGCTGCTCCCAGTGCCTTTTGGAGATGCAGCTTTCTTTTCAGGAAGTGCTGAAGAAACAAAGCCAAACCATAATTTAATCAGCATAACTAATTAGAATGTAACATACTCTGTAGCTTTTATAAATTTCAAATTAAAGAGCTAACAAGAAAAACATTATTCTTAATAATTAACAAGAAGAAAGGACAATACTTTTATGAAAGCCTCTTCCTACATGGTTCTGCTGTTTCAGACTGGTGATACTAACTTTCCTTGGTTTCTGTAAACCTTCCAATTTCTCTCTTCTTATTTTTAAAAAAGATTAACACTGATTTGCACCTGTTTCTGGTTTTTGACCTATGCATTCTCCACATCCCACCCCGAGTGCCCTGCCCTGTGTCTGCCCCTGCACACACTCATGGCTCCAGGGGTTTCCTACTGCCTTGGGTGCAATGCAAGATGTATTCCATTCCATCTGTTGAAAGAGGTTGAAGAGGTGTTTTCCTTTATCTTATAACTCCAGAGAGGAGGGGGCTTTATCTTTCTGTTACTGGGCAGCTGTTCAAACCAGCTGGGGCAGAGTTCTTTATCCCTTCCAGGACCCATCCTCCCTCCAGGGGATCTCTGCTGTCCATGGGCCATCCAGGCTCACTGCAGGGCTGATACAATTCCATCACCCATGCGAGATGCTCTGCCCAGGAGAGGAGCCCAGCATTCCCCCCTGGATAAAACCTGGGATTCAGAACACAGCACAGCCTGTGTGCACTGCATTCCCAGAGGAAGGCTGGACCCATCTCACCATCACTGGACCCTTCCACAGGATCATCTCTGGTCCAACAGAGCCACATCTGTCACTGCAGGAGGGCTTGACTGGACTGTTCCCAACACCCTGACCAACAGGATGTCAGGTCATGTTCTGACTTTAGAGTGTTCTTCTTTTCTGTTAATTTGCTTTTTTGTACTACTACATTTTTAATTTTTTAAAATATTCCTAGTAAAGAACTGTTATTCCTATTCCCATATCTTTGCCTGAAAGCCCTTTAGTGACAAAATCATAATAATTTGGAAGGAGGGGGTTTACATTCTCTGTTCCAAGGGAAGCTCCAGCTTTTCCCTGGCAGATGCCTGTCTTTCCAAGACACTTATCCACTGCTCCACTCACAAACCTTCCACCACAGGGTGCAATCACAGAGGCTGGCAATGAACAAGGGGTGGATGTGCAGCACAGGTTTGGGATTAGNCAGAGTCTGAAAAACACGAAAGCTGAAACTTAAGGCATCAATATCTGATTTCTGTTCACCAGTGAAAGGGCACTCAGTGCTCACCACAGCTCCCAGATGCTGTGAGGACACTGCTCATCCACTGTGGATGTCCCTCAGCCCAGACCCGCAGGCAAACATTCCAGTGCTGAGGGCAGCTCGCTGTGGTCAGAAAGGAAAGGTTATAAAAGCCACAGTTCTGCTGGTACCAACGCAACGCAGAAAAAAAGGACCTGTTTATGCTGACAAAATGCAGAATTTCATTCTCATTTATGGATGACCCTTTGCAAGGTTATGCCTGTGACTTTTTGTGTGGCCTTACCTGATTGATTGCTGTTTGCTAAGCCTGCTCACCTCACACCTTCAGCCTCCTGAGACTCAGGCTACCTCACAAAACCTGCTGCAGCCACAGGAGCTTCACAGAATAGAAAACCCTTTATGGTACTCCCTCACTGAAGAGAGGTGGATGTTTGACTATATAATGCTGCATCTCCCCCCTGGAAGATGCTCAGTTAAAGCTAAACCCTCTTGGAACTGTGCTGGTGGACAAAAACTCTACCTTCAGGTGTTCCGAGGTACAATTGCCTAAATTTTTCAGGCAATTCTTTTTCATGAGGGCACCATGGGGCACTTTTCTGACCTTGCAGTAACCTTGAGGTTATATCCAAGGTTTGTTTTTTTCCTCAAACACCCCGTCTCCTCCATTACAGCACTTCTTAGTA
>VXBR01003216.1:101720-113037 GCA_013400215.1 Cisticola juncidis | reverse complement strand
GAGAAACCTTCAAAGTATTGTTTCCCTTCACAGTCTTGATCTTGGATATGGGCAAAGCAGTTTGGGGAAGGGTCCAGCCTGGCATGGGAAACACTGACCATGTAAGCTGGTCACAGGTGAAGGCCACTAAAAACAGGACTGGGTAATCCCAGCCAAAGGCACTGCCAGAACTTCTGCCTTCCTGAGATATGAATGGGATTGAGACAAGGAAACAGAAAGTGTTGTGATCTAACTCCTGGTGCAGGAATGAACAGTGAAACCTCCCTGCATCTGAACTGTTTTTAAAAAAATAATGAAAAAAAAAAAAAAAAAGGCAGCACCTCCTCCTCTGAGCCCCTCTCTGCCCCTACAGACACTGCTTTGTCAAAGAAAGCACATCAAGACTGTTTCCACTGGAATTCCAGAATCTTTGAAAGCACAGCTGAGCTCCAGCTCTTTCAAACCCTAAAACAGTGAGTGTGGAATGTTTAATCTTTAACAGGAGCGCTTTTCCTCTGCTGCTTGACTGGCTTGAGGTAAATAGGTGTAATGGCATGCCAAATAAATCAATTAACCTGCTTAGGCTAATGACACTGTCTTAGGGACCCTGGAATGCAACTCTGGTTGGGTCTTGAGCCAGCTGCTATTTAAACCAAGATGTAAACAGAGCTAAAATCATTAACTAAAAAATGAAGGAAGAGGTTTTAAAAGCAAAAAAAAAAAAAAGACAGTGATACCTGCAAGGTTCACCAAACTGTACAAGGAAGCACATAAAGCCAGCATAAAAAAAAAAATCAAATTACCTTTGTATCACTGTAAGATTTGAAACAAAACATGTATTTAAAAAGTAATTTTAAAATAAAAATTATATATAACTATATAAGAATATAGTTATATTTAGTTAATTATATATATATATATCACATACAAAATGATATAAAAACTATTTAAAAACTTCATTTCTGGCAGGGCATCAGGCTCTCTCACAAGGGTACCAGCAATGAGAAAGCTCCATCATCACTTATTCAAGCCCTGCCTGCTGTGTCAGCTCTTCACTAACAGAGGCTCTCAGTGGAACCACTGCAAGGTGAGGTGCTCTCCTCTCAAAGTCCTCTGCAGGGGACCTTAGAGGGTAAATGCCCTTCCTCACTAATAATCTGCATTTCTCTGCCTTGTTTGATAGCTGTCCTTGTTTCCTTAACGCAGTGTTTTGTTTGGTTGGTGTTTTTAAGGCTGCTCATGGAGCTGAAATATCAGTCTACAGCTTTCCCTGGATGTGTTTCATTTCCCAATACCTAGGCTAGCCTTTGTTTTCTCAATATCGTAACACTTTACTGTAGTGTGAAATTAGTCTAAGAAAAAGAGTCCTTACTGATGCATCTTCTGCTTTTATACTAAATCCAGCTTTTCTAGTGAGAACGTTCTTTAGATCTGGAATTAAGTTTCATTACATTTTAATCTATCTATTAGCTAATATGGGAATCATTCAGCATGGCAAAAAAAATTAAAATCAAACATCAGTCCTTATCATAACCTCCAAGAATAAGGCTTCAGTGACTTTATGTTCTTATTTACCATTTTTTACATGTTTTAGGAAGTACCCTATCAGAGCATCAAACCCTCCCTGCCACTGAGGCAGGTTTTTGTAACAGGGTATCACCAAGACCATGCACTTGGTTAACTCCTACGGACACAAGGAAATTTCTGTGCTTTTAATGTAACTTTTTATTTAATTGAATCAGTGTCAACCACATTCCTCTCTGTTACAGCAATACACAACACCAGGACAACAGGAATGAACTCTGGGGGTAGGCATTACTTTTATACCAAACCAATCAACACAGTTAAAGTAATCTGCATTTAGAAATAATCCCCCAGTCAAAGAATGCACTAAAAACCTGAGCAGAGAATTCCTGATCTTTAGGAGGCTTGGGATTCTGGCATATTCTGACTGAGAATACTACTGGCTTGCAGGCTGAATAATTTGGTTAGCAGCCCCAAAACACATTGCTTTTGCTCCCCCACAGCTCTTTCATGTTTATGTGTTGCATAAATGACTCAGGAATCCTGCCTAAAAGTATTACACCAAATATAAAAGCTGAGTAGAAATGAATATCCTCTTCCAACCCAAACCATTCTATGGTTGTGTAACCCTAAGCCAATTTATTTTCCATGAGAACAGACCATGCTGGCTCCTGCAGATGGCAAAGGCCAGAGGATATTGGCTTTTCCACTCCAATCAGTCTGGTTTTCTCAGAGAACAAACCAAAGATTAGAATTCCCCTGAAACAGCATTTTGGAGTAAGACGTGTTTAAAACCCTCTTTTCTGCTCCTTTCTGAACACTGCACATTTGTCCTGTGGCCTGGAAGACACCTGGATTGCTTGAAACAAGAGCACATGAGGGATAAGCAGGTCCTGAAATGCTTCAACACCCAGAGCTGAACTAAAAGTACAAAGGGGTTTTTCCTTGCTGTAAGATTTGCAAGTAGTGAGTTAAGGCCATGGAAATCCTCTGCCAATTTATGTCTCTTAATAGCAACAGTAATGTACCCAAAAAGCCTCATCTCAAAAAGTGCCTTTATTCTTCACCTAAGCTCTGAGATCAGCATGACCCAGCTACAGCAAATAAGTTTTGTGCCCACAAAATGGCATTTTTCAGAAATAATCTTTGAAGGGCAGCTGGTTGAGCCCTTCTCTCCTGGCCATGTTTACAGCAAGCTGCAATGCCAGGCATCCATTTGCTCCAGGGCATTTTACCATCAGAGAAGGGAGAGCACAAGGCTGGCACAACAGACCACCAGCAGCATCCCCATCTCCTCCCAGAAACACCAACCCTCCATCCCTGGTACACTGGTCCCACACATCTGGAATTACAAGCAAATCCACCTTTAAATGGAGGGTGAAAAGTCACTGGCGTTTGGGCAGAACTGCTCACCTAAAAATGCACAAACAGGGTACCAAAGGCTTGAAAATATGCCTGCAGTCCAGCATGCATTCAGCTGGGTTTTCCTTCTTAAAATATTTAAAAAGACAAAGCAGTCAGAACAAACAGGATTTTTATTTTTCCTGCTTGTATGGCATTTATCCATAACCTTTCCAATGATCTGAAAATACAACTTTTCAGGACAGAAGAATCTGCTCAGAGTTGTGTGGCCACTGCAAACACATCTCCTCAGTGGGACCAAAATAACTACATTTGTTTCTTTTCTGCAATTTGAGTGTGTGAACTTATGAGGGGAAAAAAAAAGCCAAATTGGGAAAAAAAACCACCTGGTCTAAATAATTTTTTTGTAGTTTTTCCATGTTACTTTTAGAATGCCAACTGCTTTCTTTCAATTCACCATGAGAAACCTCCCACAGAAAAGGGGGCAGCCATGTGTTCAGAGTCCAGCCTGGTTTACAGCCCCTCCAACACTGCTGCTCTTGCTGTTCCAGCCTCAGGACAAGCATCACACTCAGATTTATCAGCAAAAACAGCAGCTCCTGCTCAGTGTGGTGCAAAGTCCACTGATGAGACTGAGAATCTCTGCACTGACCTCAGCGACCTTCGGATCAAATGCACAGAAATATCAGCATTATGTGCCAGCAGGGAGACACCAGAGGAACACAGCTCTCCTCTGAAAATAAAGGAAAAGCTCCAGATTTGCTTTTTTTTTTTTTAATCAAAGAATATGTCCTTGGTAATATTTGCTGCATAATACCTAACTGCTTTTTCTTTTTTTCAGCCTCTTTTCTCGTGTGAGGTGAAAAGCAAAGGCTGACAGTGAAAGCTGAAGCTGGAGGTGCAGCCCTGAAGAGACGAGCGTGGGAGGACATTTCTGCCTGAGCAGAATCCCACTGAAGCCAAGGGACTGCCTGCTCTGCCCACACAGCTCTCCTTGCCTCAGTTCAAATTACAACTCTGTTTTATTCAATCTGTGATTTCACAATTGATTCTACAAATGAATGTGGGCAATAAAATACCAGCTCTGCATGACAGCCAACAGCACACCTGGATTAACCTGTTTAAAGGTCTCATCAGGACAGATTAGAACATCAGTTCTCAATATGATTTCCAAACCAGCTTGGCCACAAGGATTGTTTTAAGGTTGGAGCTTCATAGTCCTTTTGACAGGCACCATGTTGAACTGTATTCTTCTCCAGAAAGATAAAAAGTTTGAAGAGAAGTTATCTAATTTTGGTTGACCTCCCATTCTCAATTCAAGGGCAAGTGGTACTGAAGTAGAAATCATTTCCATAACTGAATTGCAGAGCAGTCATTTAACAATTAATAAGCAATCCACTCAGCATATGGAAACTGAATAGGAAAATAAACACATGAGAATCAGAGATACCTCTGCACAAAGAAAGGCTTCAGCTCTTCCACATCAGATATTTAATTGGTTGTCTCTTTCTTTTTCTCATTGTGAACAAGGGGAGAAGAAGGCAATGAAATATAAAAGACCTTAATCACTTCTCCCAAGGAAAAAGGAGATGATGTAAATTGGTCATTTAGCTTTCTGTGCCTTTGAAGCAGAGGAGAAGTCTCTTTTTTTTTTATTCTCCACAACAGCAACCTGTCTTTTTCGGCCTGCACCCCCAGTTTGGACACAGTTTTAGCAGAGTGGGCACGTGTCTCATCAGGGTAAATCTGCAATGCTGCAGCCCATTTCTCCTGCATCAGGAAAATGTCACATTTGTGACTGGCTCCCCCTGGCAGATGTAAGGTCATTGCTCTCGCTGTAGGACTGTGAGAAATAAAATGTATTTCACCTCCTCCCCATTTCTGGGATCAGGCTAAAGATGTCCTCATGGGAGACCAAGCTAAGCACCAAGGGCTTTGCCTGGTGGACCCCATCCTGGCCTGGCACACCATGGCCATGAGGGCACAGGGACATCACTCCCTGCCCTCTCACTGCAGCTCTGCAGTGGGAGAAGTCACGCAGCAGCTCTCAGATAATAGAAACCTGAATGCTGCTGTGATTTCAGGCACAGAGATGAGATGAGATGGAGAACAGCATTATGCAACTCAAAGCCACCCCTCCTTAAAGAGGCAGGGAAGGGGAGGGTGATGTGCAATGCCAAATGCTGTTGCCTGATTTTAGACAGCCCTGGAGTGGAACTATAGTAAAATCTGTGAGTGGACCTGTGTCCCTAAAATCCACGTGCTTCTTCTCTTTTCAAGCATCAAAACACTGCACAGGATTTTTAATCGTGGCAAGCCTAAGGGTTTGTACCCATGTTCTTTCTGCTGCCCTCTTGATCAAAAGGTGCTAACAAAGGCAGGCAAACTGTGCATCATTGTGATAAAAATACTTGCTTTGGGTTTGAATGTCTTGCTTTTCAAATGCCCTGCCTCCTGGGAGGCTAAGCCCTTACCTGTGGAAGGGCTGGGAGGTAGTGGAAACTGCATGGAAAGATCTGGATTATTCTGAGGGCTAGTAGGAAAAAAGGGGCCTGAATATAAAGGCAAAAATGCCAGTGAGAACAGGGAAGGTCTGTCTGCCTTTCCTTCCTGCCTCCAGAATTTTCATGTCTCCCCTAACCCTGCTAATGCCTATTACATCTTTCCATGTCTATTACATCTTTCTTTAAGGAGACAGGAGTTAGCACATATTTTGCAGCAGCAATAAATAATTCAATTTTCAGGTTTATTTCCTCCCATTCTTAAAGCTTGCTTTTATCTGCCCCCCTGCTGAATGCTGAGCAGGGATTTTCACTGACCAGTCAATGCAATATATTATATATATATATATTACTATACATTATAGTGATTGATGTTATAAAATGTGCCTTAATTTCCTTGGGAAAATAAAGAATTACCCTGAGATAAAGAGTGCTGGGAAGCAGTGTTACATTTGGAATGGCCTTTCATCCCACAAGCCCAATTAACATTTCTGGAAACAAGCTGCAGACATGTAAAGATATTTCTAAAATATCAGCCTGAGTTATGAAATAGGTATTGGTACTGTGGAGGCCCTGAAATAACCAGGGAGAGAATTTGGTATTTCTGACCTCCTTTGACTGGATCCCCAACAAAAAAGTTCTTGAAGAGAACTCAGCATCACCATTTAATGGGTTTGTGCTACTTCTGTATGCAGCCACTTAGAGGACAGTAATTAAATGCTGATAGAACACCTTAAATTGACATTACAGACCTCAGCTTCTCATTTCAAACCAATGCAGTGGCAGTGCTTGGTTGTGGTTTGGGATTTTTGCGGTTGTGTGGCAGCAGGGCATGGGAGGCACCACGAGCACCCCCTGCACCAAAAAAAGCAACAAAGAGTAACTTGCAAACCAGTAACTTCCACTGTACCTTTTAAGGAAGCCAGACAGTTGCACAAAGAAATCAAATACATCTTTGGTGTGCTATAAAACCAGAACAACACCTCCTGGTTGAAAAAAAACATCCCAGAGGTACTTTCCAGAGGGAACACTGAATCCACTCTTGGAATCTTGTGCTGCTGCAAAGGGACTAGTACAACTTTCAGGCTGAATTTTAAACAATAATATAGGGACTGACAACATCAGGTTTGGATTTTTGGTTTTTAACCTGTGTTTTTCCTATCACATGATATTCCCAAGAGCTGATCCAAGGGGAGGGCAGTCACAGAGCTCAGGCTGGAAAGAGTCAGTGGTCAATCCTCAGCAGCAACTTCAGAGATGCACCTGCAGTTCAGACACTGAGGGGCCCTATATCACTTGCCCTCACAAGAAAAAACAAGCAGGGATGGGAATGGAACTGCCTGTGAACCACTGGAGAGGAGTCACGAGGGATTTCCCTTGCTGGAGACCTCTCCTGAGGTTATCTCAGGTGGATAATGCACTCCCCTCCACTGTCCTTCAGCTTGGCTTTATTCATTTATTCTGCTGCTCTTCAAGAACGTGTCTGATGAAATTTCCATCATGAAATCACCAAGAAAGCCAAAGTCTTTCAGAACAGGAGACAAATTTTATGCTCCCACTGCAGATGAGCTTCAAAAACATGAAGTGGTCCTTGTACTGCATCTCTGTAGAGGAGCTGAGGAAGAGGCAAGAGGGTCATGGCCATGTCAAAAAAACCTACCCCAGACTATTTTTTATCTGGACCAAACCTCTAATGCAACCCCCCTTTTCTTGCTAGTTTTTGGTTGCCTTGGATTCCGTGCCTCAAAATGGTCATGAATAGAAAATGACAAGGAAATACATCTCCACTCACTCCCACCACACATTACACTTCCTTTGTGAGCAAAACTACCAGGACTTTTTTCCAAGTGTGGAGAAGCATATTTTTAACTGAAGATGCAGTGAGTCATTAATGATCTCGGTGCCAGGAGACCGCGCTTTGTGAAGTCACTACTGCTCATTATTTCAAGAAAACAATCAGCCAAAATGAAAAACGAAGCTCTGGAGCTTCCAGGAATTGGATACTGTTCTTTGGATCATTCATGAACAGGATGAAAACAGGTGGTGCTGCCTGCACCATCCCCTCACTCCTTTAAAATGGGTATAATAACTGGAGATAATCTCATCTGTAAGAGACAATAAAAACAGAGGTCCCCTTCAGGAGCTCTGGATGGGGAAGATGGAGGGATAGGAATGCTGAAAAATTATTCTTATTTGCTGACCTGCCTGCATTAAACTCCAAGCTACCTACTTTTTAATTTTAAACAAGAGTCTGAACCATGTAAAAATAATAGCCTGAGAGGGATACTCATGGTGAAATAAGTTCAAATAACAAAACCCACAGTGGTTAGAATTGGGATCAGACTTTCAAAAGCCAACACAGTGAATAGAGATTGTATTACTGAAACAGAACATTTGAAGCCATTTTCTTTTTATTAAAAAATGAATCACCATACTTTCCCCCAGCTAACACCCCTTTATCTAACTATAATGAGGGGCTGGCATTTGAGGTTTTATTTGATGTCTACAGATTCACCCACCAGAACATAACCACTGCAGGAGCAAAAAGAGCCTGCCACCTAGGTCTGAAGCACCAGGAGCACTGTGTAAAGTTCTTTAGTCTCAGAATAGCCACATCCATATGGACAGATGCACTCAGCTCAATGAGATTTATTGCTATTAGATAAAATGGCCAGAAAAGCAGCTTTCCTAATTTTTTTGTCTTAGGTAAAAGCTCTAATCACTGTCCTCTTAGTTTTCAGCTATGAAGGGCAAAACAGAGTTGTTGGGTTGTTTTTCTCCCTTCAAAAAACCCAAACAAACCCCCCAAACCACAAACCCGTATTTTTGCTTTGGAGCCACCCGTGTGTGACACAGCCAAAGCGTGTCACCAAAGTGTCAAACCAAAGTGTCCAGCACTTACAGCAAAATATTTCAGGCTTCACAACTCCAAAAAGAAGATCCCATGCTACAGGCACTGTCCAAAGGCTGTATTTCATAGAAGGGGGCTTAATGCCAGCACATGCTACACTCCTTTTGAGTCATGTCCCTTCTCTGCCTAATTCTGCTGTTCATTTTTTTGGACCTCTTATCCATTGGTTGAGCATCCCAAAGTGTGCAGCAACACACTACTATGTCCCAGATGCAAACCTAGGGCATTTCATAGCAGCAGAATTTAACAGGTGGTGTCCCACAGGTACTGGCAGATGTGCTGCTCATTTACAGCTCAGCTAACAGCAGCTTTAAAAAGGCCATTTTTCAGCCACATGTACAAATGTTGAATGTGTCAATGTGTTGAATGTCAATGACGAATGTGCTTTTGCATGAAGTGGGAAAGAGGAACAGATGCAGCAGAAAGAAAACAATAGTAGGAGAAAGGTTGCTGGGGGAAAATACGGTGTAGAAGTTGAAGAATGGAGGAAAGGACCATCCTTGGAGTTGCCAAGTGCAGCAGCTCTCAGCAAATGAAGGAGGTGCAGTTTCATTTTGGGGAGAAGACAACTTGCCATCAGTACAAATGCTTTCATAGGTGACACAACAGGCCAGCACTCTGTAAAGTGAATACAGAAATGTTTCTTGCCTAGGGAGAAGAAAGCCCTTCAAAACCTTTACAACAGACAGAATCACCCAACACACAGCAAAGGCTTCTGGCTGAAGACATCAGAATTAGCATGTATTTTCTTCTCTTTCCTTTTAGCAAAGAATCAGATACAACAAGGCACATAACTGAGCACTCTAAGACTTACTTCCTGTGAAGGACAACACAGCTTAGGATGGGAAAGTAAAATTTGAAGCAGCCTTTAAACAAAATCTGTCTCAGAAATAGCCTTCAATATCTTAGCAGGATTTTGAAGGTTTGCTATCAGAAAAAGCCTGAAACACAACCAGACCTTTCAGGAGTCTGGCTGCCCATGGTAATTAAAGCACCATGTCTGGCTGGGGAGCAGAGGGCTCCTTCTGGATGGCCCCTCCTGCTGGATGGCCCCTCCTGGGAAAGGGCCACCAGAAAGCTGCCACCTCTGACTGCATAAGGAGAGCCACGGCAATGAATTACTCTGCCTGAGATCCTTCTCACCTGCTTCTTGGAAGCTTCCTTTTCTCAATCCAACAAGTTGTTTAAATTACCCTGCCACGTACCTGAAGGAAAAGCAAAGTCAGGAAGGCTGCACAAAGCACCCCACTCATAGGAGGAGAACAGTAAGACAACCATACATTGTAAATATCTAATCAAGGGCCGGGTTTAGCACCAAAATTTTCTATTCTGCAGTGTCTGTGTGGCCTGCACAAGAAAGCAAACATCCCCAATTCAATAATGTGAATCCCGTTGCAGCAAGGAAGTTCTTGCACAACTTTTCCTTTAATGCTGAGCTGCTTTGGTTATTTGAAAGAGATCCAGTTCACAGGGCAAGAGACCATGCCGGGAGCTTCAAAACCCGAAATTCAGTAATCCATCAGTAGTCATTAGTCTCCCATTTAGTCTCTAATGCCCTTACTGTTCTGTTCATGGATTACCCAGTTCTGCTTTAAAAATTGCAGAGATGACATAAGGCTCCTGTTATACAAAGCTGTACCACATTCAGCATGGGAACAGTTTGTGTAAGGCTGCAAACCTGTTGCATAAGCTTTACAGAGAGCCAGGTTGTATGTGGATTTTATCTTGCTCAATGTGTCTCATCTATAATCTAGTTTCCAAAAATATCATTATAGTTCCTTATTGAAAGAAAAAAGACCCTAAAAAAGGTTTGAGATGAGATGATGCTACCTGTGAATGTTTATATTGGTGATGCTTTAATGTTTGCATAAATGCTCATGTGACAGTTGCTTTTTATCCTTCAAAGTGAGCTTTACATGAATTCTAGATGTATTCACCTTCCATTAACGACAGCACCCATAATCCAGACTGTTTTCCTTTGAAATAAAAAAAGGATTTTAAAGAAGCAAGGAAGAAGCCCACAAATCAATTGCCTCTCACACAAATCAATTGCCTCTGTCAGATGACAACAACTGGACTTGTTTTTAAGTAAATGGACTTGTTTTTAAGTCGTTGGTGAAAAAGAGATCAATACAAGCAGGCAGCTCACAGCCAAACTCAAGCTTGGATGAATTTTCAGAGCTGCAAAATAGGCTTTGTATCCTAAAACTCAGAGGAAGGTGAGGGGATGTGAAAGACCCAATATTATGACCAAGGAATCTTTCAGATCCTCAGATTCACAGAGAAAAACTCTGCATTGGAGACTTGCCACCTCAGAAACTGAAGTCTTGGTGGCAAGCAGTCCTATCTACCCCTCCTCCCATCCAAAATGAGGAAAAAGACAGTGTCTTTTGAAGACTTTTGAAGCTCCCTATGCCGGGAGAGGGCTGATCATTAATGACCAGAAGAAACACCAGGCAGAACTAAAAACAACGGGACTGTCTCCTGTCTCCAACTCCAGACATTATTACAGGAGCCTGAGGGAATTTTTCATCTGTACTCCAATTTTTTGGTTTTTAACAGGATGGCATCCAGTTCTTCATCAAGAACTGAGGAAAGCATCTCACCTGACAAAGGCTTTTCTCCTGGTTTTCAGTTTTCCACAGTGTGTGCTTTTGAAATCAGAGCTCTAATCAGAGTTCCTTCCACGTCCATAAAAGGCCAAAGCACAACCCACACCAGAGGCTGCAAACTTCGCTATTACATCCAGCAACCTTGATTAATTCACAGCCTGAATATTCTCAGTAGAGCAAGGTGAGTGTAATGCCCTGTGCTGATGTCGAAGTGCCTCGCTCAGCTGAACGTTACTCCCATTTGAAGGTTTCATTAGCAATAATTACTTGTTTTTCTTTAGCCTTTACTTGCACATCTTGGAAAAATCTAACAGGTTAAAGGTGGACAGAGCAAAACACTCAATACCCTAATCAATACATCACTCAGTGGGCTAACTCAAAAGGCTGGTAGTAAATTTATCCACAAAGTATCATCTGGGAATCAGAGA